>JAQIXJ010004216.1:0-11209 GCA_034700185.1 Phthiracarus laevigatus | reverse complement strand
CGTATTACTGGAAGATTTGGACTCGCGATTCGACTCCCAATTAATGTTATCCTTGAAATGTTTTTGTTTCCGTATTTTCAGTGATTTTTTGCTATTTAAAACTTACTTTCAAATATTTTAACTCTAGGGACAGTAATTTTATATTATTATTGATTAATTCAGATGCTATATTTTAGTGTAATAATTTTATTTTCTTATATTTTTTAAAAAATTGATTTTAAAAAATTATAAGCAAAATTTAGATATACAGTTATTTATACGGATCATATATTTTATCGGTACATATAATTTTTATATACGTGTAATTTTTGGAAAGTTGGGAGGTATGTAGAACCCCGGAATCATAATTGTGAAAAAATAATTTTTAATTTAAATTTATTAGTGTTTAATTAAGTTAGCGGCTTGCTTAGAAAATAGTGTATGCATATCCATTGTTACTAATAACAAAATTAAAAACATTAACAACAAGGGTTCGGGAATAATACATAACAGCCGGAAAATGTTTACCATTTTTGCAAACAAACTCAGATCTCCTGTTCAAACATTTGAGTGTTCTACGATATACGCCAGTATTGTTGTAAAAAATTTAAATTCAAAGTACGAAAATAATTGTTTTATTTTGTAGATTTTACTTCATTCTTTCACTATGCATTGTTGTATTTTGTCTTGTTTTATGAATATAATTTTACATAACTTAAAATATAGTAAAGATTTAGTTTTTTATTAAGGTTAACTCTTTTTTACCCATAGGTGGGCGCGCGACGCCCCCTATATTAGTTAAAATTTATTGTTTGAATAATCTATAACAATACTGGCGTATATTGTAGAACCACCGAACATTTTATCGTTTAATAGGTTAAAATGTAGATTTTTGATTGGAATGAATAAAATCATAGAGGATTAAAACTGATTAATTACTGCACTCAAAATTGTTTATTAATTTGCGAAAAATAAATAAATTTTTCAATATAAAAATGAAATTCTCATTTATTTGTTATGATTAATTAGTTTTGCCATTATTTTTACCAGTTGTTTTTAATAGTGATTAATTTTCATATTTATTTGACACATTTGTTTATATTCTTTTTGTATATTACAATTTTGTTGTTTATCTGTTGTTTATCTATTTGTTTATTATAAAAAATAAGTTATCCGACAATTCTGTCGCTGTCACATTAATTTTTTAAAAATTTTTGGTTTACGGTTATTCAGTGTAGACTAGACTAGTAAACATGTACCCTAATGTCGGGTTTGAGTCGGGTACCCGCCAAAAGTGTCGGGCCGGGTTCATCCTCAAACTTATCAGGTTCTGGTCGGGCTTTAAAACTTTTATTAGGAAACCCGACTACATAAAAAATACTAAGATATGAATAAATATTTAGTAAAGCTTTTGCCATTTTAAAAATAGAACTTTATTTATGACTAATAACAATTATTAGTTGTAAAACTACTACAATAATTAAACTATGTGGTATTTTTTTGCTATAAAAAATTATTGAGGTTTACTTAAAATGGATGAACGGGTTCGGGTCGGGTACTTGCCAAGTTTGTCGGGCCGGGTGCGAGTTCAAACCTGTCGGGCTCTGATCGGGTCGTTTTCGAAAATTTCTTCGATTTACTAGTCTAGTGTAGACAGCAATTATGCTTAATTGCTAATATTTCGTTAGACTATACATACTTTAAATGCATTTTAAACTTATTATTTGCACTGAAGAGGTTAGACATGTATAGTCTAACGAAATATTAGCAATTAAGCGTAAGTGCTGTCTACACTAAATCAGTGCAAATAATATGTTTGAAATGCATTTACAGTAATTTTATAAAGATATAGATACCTTTGTTTATTTTATTGACATCGATAGCATATGAGAACTTAAAATTAAAGTTTAACTTAAATGCATAGATCATAATTTACATTAAATATATGCGTTTATTATTTTAAAATTTATATATATCGATACACAAACCCAAAAAAAAAACCAAATTTATTTGCTATTAAAAAATCAACATTAATTATTAGAAAAATACCGTTCGAAAACAATTAAAATTCCGATACCGGGTAACCATCATTGAATTTAAATATTTAAAATACAAAAAAAAACAAGTGTGAAACTTTTACATTATATTTTGGGTATTCTTTATTATTCCGGATGAATTTTTAATTATAAAAACATGAAATACAAGTGTTTATTATTTATTTTTAACCTGGCTTTTTCGCACTATTTTAACTCGATTTGCGCAATTTTACTGCAGTCAGTTTAAAGCAACAATACAATACATTAGATAAAAATAATACGATACGGATACTCGCCATATTGTTAAATACTTTATTAGGCAACAAAACACGGTAATATTGCATAACAATCAATACTTTACGCAATACAAAAAACTAATTATTTGCTCCTAAAAATTCCACACAACTTGTCTAAACATTTACAAAACCCTGTTCACTTACGTATCTATTAATTATATCTAGAAATAAACGTTGGTTTACATCTGTATAAAATCTTCTACATAATTCATACGTATAATAATAAAAAAGCATGTAATTTGAATAACAAAACGCGGTAATATTGTATAGATTATCATTATGGCTGATAAAAGTGAAATAATATATAAAGCGACCCACGCGTTCATGTAAAAGATTTCGTAAAGCGAAAATCGATTTTAAAACGTGTAATCAATAACCTATAATTACAGACTTCTTCTTCTATTGTAATGGCAAAACAATTTGTAATCAATTTTCTCATTGAATCTTCAATATATTCCTCGTGCGAGTGTATGTGTGTGTGTTGCTATGGATGCGGTAAATGTTTCATTATTCTAACAGGAAAGCGAGAGTGCGTTTAATGATCTGTACGGATATATATCTACACTTTGCCTTTGAAATTTTGAACTTTAAAGAAAATTTTAACTAAACGTAAATAAAATTAGCGTTGCGTTAAAAAACTTTTTTTCCGTATATTCTATTATTAAGAATAGAGAATAGCCGCAAAAAGTGTGTTTTGCCAGCAAAGAACATATAAAGATATAATAAATGCTCAAATTTATCCTAAGCGTAAAGTAAATATGCCACTATTATATGATTTAGTGAGAGTAGCGGCTAAGTCGAAGCTCGTGTTCGCCAGAGTTTTATTTATTGTTATTTGCTTAATCGGCTGTTTGTATCATTTATTTTCGGTGCTTGATATATACTTTCGATATCCAACAACGACCATAGTTAATATTAATTTTCCGGCCAGATATTCGTTGCCCGCAATATCGATATGTATTAATATAGAGGAGCATAATAAAAGTGTGCTCGGATTAGAGACCAAACGCGCTTATAGTGTGATATACAACCAAAGCTTACTTTTTAGCAAATGTTTGATTATGAATCAAGCGTGCGATAAATGGGAGGTAAAAGTTATCACACAGTTTAATGATCGGTACCAGTGTTTTTCGTTTGGTTACCGAAATTTTTCCGACAATTATTCGGATCGCATTGAATATCCAAAAGATAATTATACGCTACAATACGAGTTCCCATTATATCACGTGGAGTTTAGTTCGGCGGAAATCGAGAAAATCTGGTTTTACGTGCATCCAAACTATATGATACCGAACGGCTGGGAGAATGATGGATACGCGGTGCAAAAAGTTTGGTCGAGCCTACGAATTACCTATAAGAAAACGGTATCGCATAATCTTCCCAATCCGTATGATTCAAATTGTATTAACTATTCGGACATCGGCTATAATTCTTTGTCCGACTGTCAAAGGCAGTGCAAAATAAACTTAAGCCGAACCAAATGCGCGAATGTGTTGCCAAGATTTACGAACATCGATTACCACGAAACGGGCAGAGTTTACAGAACGGATGGCGAGAAACAGTGCACTGATGGCCTTAATTATCACAAGCTATGCTTAAAGCACTGCCCATTTACGCAGTGTATTAACGAATTTTACGAACTGCAGTGGTTATCGGAGGAGAATAATTCGTGCTATTCGTTGCAATTATTCGCCGCCAGTAAACCGGAAACCAGTTTCACAATAACGCCGAAATTTGATTTTATTGAGTTTATTTGCTATTTGGCGTCAATTATCGGCATTTGGTTCGGTTTCGCCATTATTCCAATCTATTTTTATTTGGAACGCGTTATCGCAAATTTGGTGAAAAATCCGATGATTACGGTCGCAAAAAAGCAGTCAATTATCTCTTATTTGACAGATTTGTACGTCTGGCCGACTAACACGTCTAGACGGCCATCAAATTTAAGAGTGCGGTTTTGAAAGGCGCTTAAAAAGTGCGTCAAAAAAATCTAATTTATAACCCAATTTATTAGATATGATTGGCTGGATATCCGTTTTTGCGCTATAAGTTGTTTTTTAATTTTATATCGGAAATAGTAGACTATTATAGACATAATAATGTCAAACGCATTAAGAGACTGAGAAATATATATATATATTGCTAGAATACAAGCTACGGAATAAGGAATAATAAAAACAACGAGAGAGAGAGAGAGAGAGGGAATAGTGGAGCTTAGAGCAAAACTGGAAACTAAAAAATAAATAAATAAAATCACGATTTGAAAAATGGTTGAAGTTATTTGCCGATTACTTTTCAAGAACTAATGGATTCTTTCGAATATAGAAGTCAATGAGTGCGCACATAGAGTTATTGAAGCGCACATTTTTGTCCCATTCAATGATTTACAAATAGCAGTTTTCCTTTCCACTACTAATACTAAACTCTCGCTCTATGCGGCTATAACTGTTTTCCTCGAAAAGAGAAAAGAGAAAATGGTTATTTTGCAACCATCAGAATAAAGAGAAAAAAGAGAGGCAGAAGAAGCAGAAGAGGAAGAAAAATATATATAAGTTGATATATAAATAAAGAATTATAGTGAACGTAAAAAGTCATCTCAATAAATCAGTTGCACTTCTGTGTTAAAAAAAGGAGCAAAAAGTAGTGCGAGTTGTGTGGAAGAAGTACAGTAGAACACAGGCACACATGCCGTATGACTGCGTCTGTGTGTTGTGTGTAATAAAGTAGCGAAATAACCAGTAAAAAAATACTTATAATGTTTACACAAGTCATTTATGTGCTGTAATGTAATGTATGCAAATGTATTCGCCATAAAAAGTTCTGTTTTTTTGCATTCAATATACTCGACTATCGATTAAAAACGCAACATTGTTTAAACGCACAATTGATTTAACGCAAATGTAGTGTGAATACTGGCAACAAAATGTGCTCGACTTTCTTGTACACAATATTTTTTATATTAACCAGAATATTTAAAACTCTATAAAAATGCAAATCTATAAGTAAGTGAATCAAAATTATCTGCCACAGCAGTATAAAAAAAGCCTGTTTACTGTATAACTAATCAAAACTTTGTTTTAATTAGTTCTTTGTCAGTAGATTTTTGTAGCGACATTAAAAAATATTTTGCCAATCAAATTAAAATTAAAAATTCCTTTCACGCAATATGATGTTACAAATGAAAGCAAATATGCGACAAAAATAAATTAAACTATGCTAGTAATTTAAAAATTTCAAACATATTCCGCGTTCAAATTCGTTATCTTTTATCAAACTTCACGCACCGAGTTATGCGTTAAAATACTTATTTAACAAGCAATTTTGGGTACCAAAATACTGTAAATATAAATGTTTTTAAGTTAGAAATAGTAATTATATTTTCCCCAAAAATCTCAGACGTCATCGGGGATAAAAAGTCGGTATATATCCATAATCAATTGTAGTTGACGGGTACAATGAAAGAGAAGAGAGAGAGAGAAAAATTATTATCATCAAATTGGTACACAGAAAAGATAATAGAAATCGGTAGTATGAGCTTAAGGCCATCTTCAGTGCTCTAAAGACTAATAATAGCGTTTGGTCTTTAGAACTAAAATAACAATCTTTCTATCGTTTTCAATTTGTCACTCAATTCGCTTGAGATTTTTCGTGGAAAATAAGTGTATTGTAACGCAAACTAAAAGTTATGCATGCGATACGCACCACTCCTTCTACTCTCGTAAAACTTGTAACAAATTTCCAAACTGATTTAAGATCTCGGAGAAATTTCTTTCTCTCCTTAATAAATGTTTGCATTAAGGCTTTAATAGTCGCGTGTGTTTTTTGTCGCTGTTTTGTGTATGTTTTCCTCGAAGTGAAATATATATTCACGTATAATAACATTAAGGGTAATCCAAAAAAAAACTAATGGCTAGATATCTGTCTCGAGTTGTTTTATTTTTCGTTTGAAGCACCGGTTTTGTGCTATCAAATTGATAAAAGACTACTTTGTTGCTATCTTTTTAGTGGCACTTTTTTCTTGAAGTTTTCAAATATATTTTAGAATAAAAAAGCAAAACTTTTATTTTATCAAAATATATTAAATAGACCAATAAATATTAGTATTAATTTTTGGAAAAGTTATTGCTTTATAATAAGCGATTCATGCATCCATTTTGTGGTATCTATTTGATGATACAATTGTTAGATGGAAAACGCTGGCGTAAAACTTTTAAGCTTAATTATGGCTTATACGTAGTTGTTATGGTTTATCACATGAATTGCAATATTTTGACATATTATAGGCGTTGTTTTCAATCCATATTTTGGCTTTTATTTGCCTAATTGCGATTTTACGTGCTCTACCGACCAAACTTGACAGCAGATGCTATAACTCGATGATAGATTTTTTTTTGTTTGTCAGAATTAAATAAACTTTTACTGTAATATTGTATTGTAATCATTTATAATTTTTCAAAAACTTTTTTCGCGAGAAGGAGTCTCAACATTTCGATATATTATGGATTGTAATTGAGTTTTTTTCTTTGAGTTTAAAATGCAAAATTTTTATGTAGAAATTGTTAACAATATAATAAAAGGAAGAAAATATCTTTTGCTTTTTTTTTTGTTCACAGATGAGCGAAAATGTTACGAATTATTTAATTTATTATAAGTTATGATTTTATTGTTGAATTTATTATGCAATTTATAAAAACTTTTCCCTTCCCTGAGCCCAAATTTTCTTTTTACTTAACGCAAAAATTATTAAATTTTTTTTGCGGCAATGCTGTTACGATGTATAGAAAGAGGTAATAGTTAAAACGAGAAATGAATTATAACGCATAATATGAATAAGATATAAAATTTCTGTATCACTTGATAATAAATCATAACAATAAATTAAAAACTTTTACAGAACACAACACATATATCTTATAATTTTAGAGAAGTGAGTGTGAGTGAGAGAGTTAGTGAGAGAGAGTAGATATTGTAGATGAGATTTTGGCTCTCTCTCTCTCTCTCCCCTCTGTGCACGAGTGTGTGACTATACTATTTTGTTGTGCATAACCAACCACTAGTACGAGTGAAATGGTTGGCAATCGATTATTCAAATGGATCTCCACATTTGATGCGGTAAAATGGCATGCATATAGTGGTGATATTTGCGAAAAATGCGTGTAAAGCAATACTCGCATCAGGTTCGCGAGAGTGATGTCGTTTCTCACCATTGATTATCGATGCCTTTAGAGCATGAGGCACTCCTTTGTCATTCGTGTAATATAATGTTGTGTAGCAATAACGCATTAATGTCAATCCTTACTTTAGCAGGTTTTTTTCCAACGCTCGGATCAGACTGAACAATGAATATCTAGCATGCATTTTGAGGGATTCGCTGCTAATATATGCTAAAACGAGAGAAAAATGCGCATTACACGAGAGAAACCCATTATAAACATAATGGCCATTAAATGTTGAAATATTATATCTGAAGCTATTAAAAGATGGGGCAAAATATTATGCAAAGAGAGGGAGAGTGGCTGTGTTATTATTATGATTATTAAATATATATATATAGGAAGAATTTGATATCCTATTGTTAAATGGATATCTAAATGGCATCATTAAATCATTTTAAGTTATGTTTGCATTTTCGTTTCCATTATTTCTTTTATTTTCTTTGTTTTTGCTTGAGGATCGGGCGGGAAAAAAATGTCTATACCATTTAAAATAGTTATCGAAAAAACGGAAATCTAATTAAAGATCCTAAAAAACATAACTATTGCTTTTTTGTTGACCTAAAATTTCGACATTGTGGTGACAGTATTTGGTTTTATTAATAATTAAAATTTTATTAATATAACGTCGATTTGGAGCAAAAATAAACATAAAAATATTTTATCAATAATTATTCTTAATTCAGTTTAAAACTGCTGTCTAATTTATTCTTTACATTAAGAGACAGTTTAAATACATCTTTAAAATGTATAATAATATTTTTAAAAAATATTTGCTAATGCAATATTTTACCACAAGAATTTTGTTTACTCAAATGTCCCATAACATATAAAAAATTCAAGCTAGTATTTCTTTATTTGCGTTTTGTTGTTGTTTTTGCTTAACATGTCTCGATTTGATTGTTTTATTGCAAATGACATTATAATTTATTATGGGGTTAAAAATCTCTATTCAAACGAATATATTATACAAATGAATTCGTTAAAATTTTTATTGTGATTCAAAGGAATTAATAATTTCCGAACAAACTTAACTTAAAAATTTTACTGATACATAAGCGTGAAATTTTTTGATTTTAAAACCCAGTTGTCTAGACTGAAAAAAACAAACAAAAATTGCAAAGTACTATAAAGTTGAAAAAGAAAATAAATATATACTATAAATATTTAATTATTAATAATAAATGATGAAAATTTAAATAAAATATCCAATAAATGTAACTATGAGGCTAAATGCTAAAAGTTTTTCGGTACCGAGTATGTAACTTAAAAATGTTTTAAATTTACTTTTTTTTGTGCGGATTTTTGATTTTTAAAAATGAATTACCAATCAGTGACTGAGTGCCTGTAAATTGACTCCTCCTTAAATAAGTGAAAATAATGCATAGATTTTAAATAAATTTTTTTGGAAAGTCCTAAAAGTAGTTTTTCATAATTATTTAATTTCTCAAATAATAGACTGAAAATTCGTAAAAATATAACTATTGGGTTACGATGCTGCTATTTGAAAAAATTAATGGCATAGTAAAACAAAGTTGTGCTAGATTTGAAATTTAAATAAATTTTATTGTACAAACTTCACAAAGCAAACATAATAACTACGTTTAAAAACACCACATCACATAACCCAAAATCATCCAATTGAACCGTCTATAGTACCAAATACCAAAAAGCAATATCACTAAAATTAAAAACAAAAAAGTAGTATTTATGGCATCAGAGATACTGGCATCACAGCCACCGGTTATTGAAGATTTTTATATCTATTTTTATGGGCATATTTGGGCGAATCACTTCTTTATTTTCCGCTGGTCTATTATATTTATAATTCCGCCGTATTATTCCCTGGCGTTCAATTTTGGATACTTGTGCACGTAATCATAAGACTTATGTAATACAGATTGACGTTAATCTTCATTAGTTTTTGCTGCGGAACACTACTAAACTAAAACTTAATACCGAGATTGCGTCCGAAAATACTCTGTTAACTATTTTTGATGCGCGACTAATAGAAGCGAAATTAATATTTCATAATACGTATTATTTTTCTTCTATGATTACTATCGATTTTCAAAAATTGATATTTCTGTCACTAGTCTATAGGAAAATAGATTCAACTAGAAGTGTGTGTGTATGTAATGGTTGTCGAGTAAATAGAGTCAATATTTTAATAGCTGTGCCTTATACCTGTGGTATATAGATTACTGTTAGTTGAAAACAAGTGCAAGAGAGGCTTTTGGTTTTCGAAACTGTCTCAACCATTGTTAGCTGCAACAAACCCATTGTAATCTCATTTTTCATTTGCATATTTAGTTTTTATTTTTATAACCTATATAATTATAATTGGATATAGAATTATATTTAAAAAAATGCTAAATATTTTATTTTAACATATTTTTGTATTTTTATTACTTAAATTTTTAACGTAACCGTAACCATGTAAAATATTGATACCAATTAATAATTAGCAAACTTCAGAATCACATGTTTGTTGCAATTAAATCGTTAAAATGTTTAGCACTATTATCGATAGCTCTGCACATTTTATCTCTACTTATCAACTATTTAAAATTTTACATTTCACTGTACAGTATTTTGATAAAACATCAGTTTTACGAAATATGGGACAAATCGCGCAAATGCTACCAATTAAGATAAATGCAAGAATTTTAAAACACCTACGACTACTACTACTGCTTTTAAATTTATTGTGTTTTTACTTTCAATGCACAAAAATAATTTTTTTAATTAAGTAATGATGAATGACTGAATGACTTTAAATATTTGCGCAGAAATAAAGCAAACGTTCGGTTGAATAAGCATCCCATACTTAAGCATCTAATTAAATAGAGGCTTAATTGAATTTAAAGCATCATAAGATTAAAAGTGTTTGAATCCAAATGTGTGTGTGTTTTTTGGGCGTAAAACTGGTCACAAATAATTACGTATACAAAACAGGGCTCGTTGTGCGATACATTTTTTGTGCGCGCAATGGTTTCGTAATTATTACTTAATACCCAAATACAAATTACACCATTTTAAAACTTTAACTGTTAATTTGATTAGAAAATTCTGTGACTACATTTTGAATTATTTTAATGCTACGGAACACACGAGAATACAATTACTCTTTTAAGTATCATTTTAGTTCCTATTATTACATTTAACTATTGGTTATATATTCGTTTGCTTTTTAGAATGTCTAATTAAAAATGTTTGCTGCAGACTTTAAGGGGAGTTTTCATACGGATAGTTAACTATTATGGTATAATAAAATTACAATTTTTAAAACTTTCACAAAATTCACTGATTCCAGAAGGCATTCATTAGATGAAAAGCTTTTGAATATATTGGATAGCGATGTGTATACCAAACACTGTGATTATTCTAAAAAATGAATGAAAACTTTTTCTTAAATACTTTTCCAATGCTTCAACTTTTTAAATGTTCTCTTAAATAGAGTATTACTTTAATCGTAATTAATCAATGACAGAAACTCATTTAGTCGTTCTTTTTTATCTCCTTTTCTATTTATAATATTTTTTTAAGAGCTGAGAGAATGGGAGGTTAACGAAAATAATGACTTTTACAAGTTCATCACTTTGTCACACAGGAAGTGGTGAACGAATAAAAGAGAGGATGAGGAAAGACTAATGTTTCTCTCAGTCTGTTTTTTCTCTGCCTC
>JAQIXJ010004215.1:0-11210 GCA_034700185.1 Phthiracarus laevigatus | reverse complement strand
AAGAGGTGAATATAACCCTTCGAAACGTCAAATAAATATTACGAAGAAGTAATTGAAACTTTGATTAACAAAGAATAGACGTAAGCATTTAATCATGTCATCAATCAAAGAAAAAAGTTTAAGTTTTCATATAAAATATAAGTTATTTTTAGCATTATTTCTTGCATTTAGAGAATGAACTTCAATTAATGTTTGATGTTATCGTTTTATTAGGATATGAACTGTGAAATCCTTTTACAGAATTATTAAAAAGATAAAAAGCCTGATTGATAAAATCTTAGAAGTAAATTCAAATCCATTTATCTGATAAATTATCGAGGATTCTATACTTGTAATTTTTGATTAATATTCTTTTCTAGACCGGATTATTCGTTGTGGGACCAGAAAGTGCTGGAGCATATCCAGGTAACTTATTTTGTATATTCTTGTTTACCTTACTTTAATAATTTTTTTGGAAAATAATATATAAATGGGTTGCGAGTTTGTATGCCATTCTTTTAAATGAAACTAAATTTATAAGTATTAATGTTAAGTTATAAGTTCCAATTTCAATAATAATGGAATCAATTTTAATCGTTAGGTCCTGTTTGTTATAGAAATAATGGCTATCTCACTGTAACCGATGCAAACTTATGTCTTGGAAGAATAATACCTCATTATTTTCCAAAGATTTTCGGTCCAAACCGAGATCAATCTTTAGATAAGGATTCGGTTTTAGTCGCTTTTAATGAATTGAAGCAAGAAATTAATGCTTATATGAAAAATTCTGATTCGTGTTACGACAAAACAGAACTAAGCGTAGAAGAAGTTGCGTTAGGATTTATTAGAGGTATTTAATTTGAAGTTTGGGAAAACGTTTAATCTATATTCTAATCTATTGATTACAGTCGCCAATGAATCGATGTGTCGACCAATTCGTGCCATAACTCAAGGAAAAGGATTCGACACTTCAAACCATATCTTAGCGTGTTTTGGTGGTGCAGGTATTTTAGTTATTCCTGTTATAAATACTATCGTAAACGTATCTATGATTTTATAAAAAAAGGTGGACAACATTGTTGTTCAATTGCGAGATCTCTCGGTATTCGAACGGTTTTCCTGCATAAATATGCCAGCATTTTATCCGCTTATGGTATGGCGATGGCTGATGTGGTTCACGAAGAATCAATTCCGTGCTCTTTTCCGTACAAAATCGAATTTTTTGCCGAAATTGATAAACGTATCTGCGATTTGAAATCTAAATGCGTATCGAAATTGTTGAATCAAGGATTTACCGAAAACAATATTAAAGCGCAAGTTTATTTGAATATGAGATACGAAAAAACAGATTTCGCTTGTATGACACAATCAAAGAATATTGTAAACACAAACGCGTATTGCTATGACGGAGATTTCAAGGAAGCATTTCTGGAACAATACGTTCGTCAATTTGGTTTTACAATAGCTAATCGTTCGATTTTAGTCGATGATATAAGAGTTCGAGGAATCGCTTCGTTTAATATTCTTAAAGATGTGACCGAACAAACCAAAAAATGTTCGACACCTCCATTGATCGATAGTTTGGAGAATTGCTACTTCGAACAGATTGGGTTTTGCGAAACACCCGTCATTTTGATGGAAAATTTGCATTATGGCCACGAATTAAAAGGACCGTGTATTATAATAGATCCAAACTTTACAGTTCTCGTTGAACCAAACTGTACCGCTAGCATAACATCTCAGGGAAATATTAAAATCGACATCGAAACGTCTTCTAGTAAACTAATAGACGCCACTTTAGATCCAATACAGTTATCTATTTTTTCGCATCGTTTTATGAGTATTGCTGAGCAAATGGGTAGAGTTCTTCAGCGAACCTCGATTTCTACGAATATCAAAGAGCGACTCGATTTTTCTTGCGCTTTATTCGGACCTGACGGCGGTCTTGTAATTTTTTAATTTTTAAAAGTTTTACTTAAAATTAGTATTAAATCTTTCTAAGGTATCGAACGCACCACATATTCCCGTACATTTGGGTTCTATGGGTAAAGCTGTTGAATTTCAATTGAATTATTTGAAAAACAATTTGAATGAAGGCGATGTCATATTAACTAATCATCCATTGGCTGGAGGTTTGTTTCTCGTATTATCTGTTTATAAATCAGTTAATTATCGTAAAATTGTTTTACCATTAATTACTTTTAGGAAGTCATTTGCCTGATTTAACTGTTATTACTCCAGTTTATTATGAAAATAATTCAAAACCGATATTCTTTGTGGCAAATCGTGGTCATCACGCTGATATTGGAGTAATTATTACGAATACTTATGTTTCAAATTTAATTCAATAATTGTGTTTTCTTTTATTTCTATTCAGGGTCTAACTCCAGGTGGGTTTTATGAAATATTTAGAAATGATGGCCGCCCTTCACCATCAATGATATAATAGTATATCATCAAAACTAGAATGATTTACAGTAAATTTTTGTTCACTAACTCTATCATGTATCCTGAATCGAATGATATACCCATACCCTGTAAGCTTATAATCGGCTGTGGGTGTGTATAGTGTCGAAGCCTATAGAATTCATTATTGTTAAATTATATTAAACGTTTTCCATTCCTTTCCGTCAGATTTTGCTTTCATAATTTATATAGTTTTAGTTTGTTGTGCATATAGATAAGTCTTAAATCCTACTACATTTTTATCAAAGATATTGTATAGAATGTAACTTTTTGTTTGTGTACGTGAGAATGTGATATAGAAAGAGTTTAGATTTCTAAAATACTAAATTATATTAAAATTGGTTATAATTAAAGGTTCAATGCCTCCTCATTCTACAAGTCTTGATCAAGAAGGTGCTGCTATAATGTCTTTAAAATTAGTGGAAAAGGGCGTATTTCAAGAAGAGCTGATCACTTCAATACTGATGTCATCGGAACAGTATGAAGGATGCAGCGGAACGCGTACATTAACCGATAATTTGAGTGACTTAAGAGCACAAGTGGCCGCCAATCAAAAGGGCATTATTCTTGTAAAGGAATTAATCGATTATTATGGATTAGAAGTGGTTCAGTCTTATATGAATTATATTCAAAAGAACGCGGAATTTGCCGTCAGAGATATGCTTAAAAAAATAGTTACGAATACTCAAAAACGAAAGTTTGTTGCATCTGATTTTATGGACGACGGAACTGAAATCAAATTGTCGATCGAAATTGATGAAACCGATGGCAGCGCTATTTTTGATTTTGAAGGCACAGGCGTGGAAGTGTATGGTAATTGCAATGTGCCAAAAGCTGTTACTTTGTCGGCTATAATATACTGTTTGCGTTGTATGGTTGGACACGATATTCCTTTAAACCAGGGATGTCTTACGCCCATTACCGTTAAATTTCCTGACAATTGTATTCTTTCTCCATCTAAGAATGCGGCAGTTGTTGGAGGTATACTATTAATATTTTCCTAAATAGTCAGATAAGCTTATAGTTAAGTTACGTATGAATTAAAGGAAATGTGTTGACTTCGCAACGAATAACAGATGTTATATTAAAAGCATTTGAAGTTTGCGCCGCATCTCAAGGTTGTATGAATAATATTACTTTTGGAGATCAGTCTTTTGGTTATTACGAAACAGTTGCTGGCGGTTCAGGTATTTTATCTCATTTGGTAATTCGGTGGAAATTTAATTAAACGTTTCGTTTAGGAGCGACGCCTAATAGTCACGGAAAAAGTGGTGTTCACACTCATATGACAAATACGAGGTACTGTAGTGTTTATATTCGATCAGAAAAATCGCATAAACTATCGTGATTGGAATTTTATAAAGTTATTAAGAATTGCGAGGCACAGTCGCAGCTAATGAGAAATTCAATGATACTTTCTGTCTCCACAATACTGCAATTTGTATTTGATCTTTGTATACAGTAGACTATGAAATTGTGAAAACTTCAAGGCTCGTTCAAACCCGATAAATTTAATTATTCAAAGCCGGATTTTACTTTAAAAATTTTTTAATCACAAACTCAAATTATGACTCATTTTTATACGTATATGTATGTTTGTTATAATTATATTTCATTTATGCTTCTTGGAAATAATGATTTAGTTTTAATGATGCTCTATTATTTTTTTAAAATTTTTGTACATTTTAATGATGTTTACTTTAATATTTTCACCAAAATTAAAAGTTTCTGGTTTTTCATTTTTTTGGTACCAAAGCCCGGCCCGATAAAGTTTTTAACTTAAGGACCGAGCCCGACAAGGAAAACGTCTTTTGCCGAAAAATCGGGGGCCAGTTTCATAGTCTAGTATACAGTATTTACCTAATTTATTCACAGACAGACGCTGCTGAATATATACAGCAGATTAAAAATTTAATTCTGACATTTGAATGTGTAAGAGAGTTCATACTGTCTACAAATTGTTGTAGATATAGACAGTTATCATATCATAAACAGGTCATCGATCTACCAATAGCTCCATAAATGTTTATTGCACACAGTCTGTGAATTGTTAACTTTTTCTTAAGCACTTTGATAATGTATTCTAAACAAATATGAAAAAACACTAACAAAAATTTATATAGAGCTCAGTTTTATGAGCTTTAAGTTGTAATCAAATCTTATTTTGAATCGTTATATTTTTTGCATTTAACACTAGGATTACTGACGTAGAGATAATTGAAAAACGTTATCCAGTAATCGTTCAAAAATTTACATTAAACACTGACTCGGGAGGTTCTGGAAAATTTAATGGTGGAAATGGCGTGATAAGAGAAATACTATTTCGCAAAAATCTTATATTATCAATTCTAACAGAGCGGAGAGTTTTTGCTCCGTATGGGCTGAAAGGTTATTTTTTGTCCCAAATTTTGTCCGATATTAACAATTATATTTAAAAGGTGGTGAACCGGGAAAACGTGGCAAAAATATGTTAAAGTTTCGAAATGGTCGTTACGTGAATCTCGGGGCAAAAAATTCAGTGTCTGTCACTGCCGGAGATGTATTTCACTTGGAAACTCCTGGTGGCGGAGGTTTTGGTGTTTATGATAAGTAGTTTTTGGTTCAGCAAATATATCGACACTAAGTCACACGAATATTGCATTAACTGTATTTCAATATAAAAATTTTAAGAGGTTTTCTATATTTTCTTTACAAATCGTTATTAAATTTTACAATAAATTATAATTAATTATTTCCTAACTTTATTATTCTAATCGAACTGACGAAAAATAATTTTATCACTTCTTTTTATTTAGTTTACTCAATTGTGAAACTCATTTTAAATGAGTAACGTTTTGCCATTGACAACCGAATCGAAATAATGCGACTTATTCTGATTTAATTTGGTTGTAAATATTTATTAACAAAAAATTTAATATTTTAGAACAAAACATAGGCTAGAAATTCAGTGAATATTTATTAATCGTTTTATTATGTCTGCCAGACACTAATTGTTTATTTAATTTTGTTTAAAAATAAACGTTTAATAAATGTGTATTTGTACGACAAAACTAATTAACTTTTCAAATAAAAAATGAATAACAACTTGCAATAGCTATTTACCGCTAACGGATATTGTTTATTATTTTAGCGAAAACTACAGTATTCGGTTTTTAGTTTCAGTATCTCTTATTCACTAGCTATACAGTCCAGTAAAGATAGAAAAAAAAGACAGTGAATATATATTGATACTAAAAAGTTTTGGTTAAAATAATAAGCAATTCCGGTTAGCAATTGCAAGTTATTTTTAAAAAATATTAGATATACATTTTTTAGATGTTCTGTTACAGTATACGGTATAAACATTGCACATACAGCCCAAGCCTAAGCCTACAGCAAAATTAGGCGGCCTAACCTCTAGGCTCTTAGAAAATGACAATTTTTGAAACTGAAAATAACATTTAAAGAAGATTTATTAGAAAGTCTCAATATTTCAATTAATTGGTGCTAAAAATAAGTAGTTAAATGTGATATTTTACAAAATGATCATTTTTACTGCATTTTCTATTTAATAATGTGCATAAAACAGTATAAATACTTTGTTTACTTTTACGAGCCTAAGCCTATGACAAAAAAGTTTAGCCTTACGAGTTAGCCTACAGCTTACCAGTACTCATGATCTGTCAGCCTAGAGCTTGCTATATAGGCTTAGGCTCAGCTTAAATTCTCATCTCTACGTTTTACCTAAAAACTTATTTAAAATATTTTATATTTAAATTAAATTAAATCAGCATAAGTTGTCTAATGATTATAGATGAAAATATTTTTAAAAAAACTTTGTACTATTGAGTCAATTAAATATTTTTTATTAATGGTTTATGAGTCGCAAAAGTTATAGTTTTAAGCAAATTTTTTATTTTCCGCTTTCCACCAATTTTTGTCACTTTCAAGTCCAAGTTTTTCATGTTCTTAATTATAGACAATGGAAAGAATGTCTCCATTTATCTCCAATATATACTTTTTGTCTCCTTCCGGAGACGTCTCCCATTTAAATTAATTTTCCTCGTAATGTCTCATTTTTATAATTTTAACTTTCCTGGCAAAAAATTTTCAAATATTTTTGGCTTTGAAATTCCAAAATATTTGATAGGATTATCAGTGTATATTTACTTGGGGCTTACGAACTTCATAAGAAAAATTTAAGGTCGTAGAAATAGTTTAGGTAAAAAATAAATCACGTGCTTTATTTTAAAATAAAATTCAAGTTTTATAAAAAAATTAGTTTATATGTCCCCATTTTTTGTATCCAATTTCACTAAAATTGTGTCTCCTTTTGTTAAAAAATTGTCTACACTTTTCCATTTCCCATCTTAAAATTTGTTGACCTCTTTTGTTTTAACAAAAGTTATCGATTTGTGTCACAAATTTTACCATTTGACAAAATTAATTTTCGATTTCTATGCCAATACTTTCAAATTTTGAGGGATAGTCGGATTTCTGCAAAATTACACGTATGAGGAGCTTAAGCTATTTGTATAACAATTTTGAGTATTAAAAAACGAATCATATTCTTGATCAACAAATGTTAAGATAGTTTAGTATTTAGCTAAAATCAATTTTGTGGCAAACTATCGTTTAATATGTATTTTTCATCAGACATTAATATAAATGTACTGATATTGTCACTTTAATATTTTTTAAATTTTATTCACTTAAGAATTGATTTGTGACAATTATTAAACTTTTAAAAAGTCTCAATTCAAGACAACGGTTTCGTGACAACAGTTTCGTTTAACTTACTGTTAAACATTATTCAAGTCTTAATGATAATGTGATGCGAGCGTACAGTTTAGTTGGGAACTTTGTTTATATTATCTGTGAAATTTAAAACTCGAAAAAATAGTTTAGGAATGAGAGTGAATTTTTAAATACGAGATTCATGTTTATTTCGTAGTATCTATAGCTCTACTATCATTTGTTTAATTAGCAATAATTTCTATTCGGTAATAAAATTTTGTTAATTTGGAAATTCCATAATTCCCCATAAATAAAATAAATATGACTAAACTCTCACAAATTCAATATATTAGGAATTCCCAACTATGCTTATCTTTCCGTCAAATTTTAAGTGAGATTATAAAGATAGTAAAATTATCCTGTACAACACTCGATCAAAATTAAAAAATGATGAGCGCAAATGGGAGGGAATGTAATTTTACGTATTAGAATGGCGCTTCTGTTGTGGTGGTATTGTATGATCGTTTAAATTTTTAAGACATCACTCGTAAACCACAATAATTTCCTATGCAACTCAAATGGGTGTTCACTCAACAAACATCGTGCGAGAATAACCCCACCTCATCCATCACTGACCTACTTTAGAACAAAGCAATATAAATATCGATTTCAATTTCACACAAACGTGCTTCACTATTACACGTATTAAATAGGTTGGAGAAGTCCTGTAAACAAAAAAAAGTAGCATAACCATCACCTGTTTGGCATTGGAATTGGAACTAAGATCAAATTAAAGATTTTTCGTTTTACTAACATTTTGAATAAACGGCTACATAGAAAATATATTGTTAATTATACCATAAAATTTGGTGGAAACATTTTCGTTATTTGTAATCAAAAAAGGGGTTTAGTTTTTTAAAACAATAAAATTTATGTGGAATATAATCGGATCGGAGAACGACTATTAGCACATATAAGTTTATTGGTAACAATACAACTAATTTGTTAAATTGATCAAATATAAGATAACTTTCTATTCTTTTCGAATGGCTTTAAATATGAGCCGAAAAGTAACATTACGTTTTGGTTAAATTAAAAAAAAATCACGACAAAAAATGTCTATCAAACTAAATTATAATAAGGCCAGAATAGTTATATGAATTATTATGAATAATATGAATCGGTATAATAATAGGCAATTTTAATTGTTGTTAAACTGTTGATTAATTAGTTTTACTGTAGCTGCCCATACAAATATTTAATTATCGATATACTAGTGTAAGTTGATGTTAGCAACGCTTATTACGCCAATAATCTTTGTATTCCTGATAGCTTACAGTGATCTTTTCACTTTGATAACGAGTTAAGCGGATGGAACGACGGACTTCGGTAGTGATCACGCCTTTGTAGCCACCTTTACGCAGCAAAGAATCGACCGTTTGAATGCGATCCCATCCTAATATCATTTATTAGTCTATTATTAGTATAAAAATTTCATCTAAAAACGGTTTAATCGTTAGCATACTATATCGTGATGGCTATGCTCTTAAAATATTTTATGCAAAAGTAAAAGGAAACTAAACAAAAACACAAATTCCAATCACGCAAAACCTTATAAATTATAGCGCATCATCTAAATTATAACTGAATAATATATTGGTATTAATGCTAAGCGAATGTTTAATGCAATCCCATCTTATATTCAACGCGTGGTTACACAAGGTCTAAACCAAATTTGGATTAAACGTCAAAACTCGTTCGATCAGACAAACAAATTATTGATATATTGTCTAAAAAATTAAACGAAATCTGAGCCTCAACAAATAGATGTTACTTGAACGACACACCGAAACTACAATATAACATAAGTTTGTAAACTGAACTGAAGCCAACTCGCACTCTCACACTTCTAAAGCCCACATACGCACACAGACCACAGATACCTTGTTCAGGCGCAACTTCAGGTAGATAAGTGGCAGTGCGCTTCGACCCCTTTTCCGTGAGAAACTCGATACGAATTCCATGGATTCCAATTTCCCAATCAAGATAGTCTCCTCCATCTCCAATAAATATATATTATCCAATATTAAATATCTAACAGCGCGTAAATCCATACTTACCTTCGAAGTGGCGAAGTATTGAAACCGAAACGTGAAGCTTAACGAATTCGTCTCTCGTTATTGGACTGAAACGTGAATCTTTGAAGGCGCTAATTGGGAAACAAAGTTTAGGTTTTAATTGTAATGAATGGCATATGTGTTGAGTGTTCGTGTTAACCTTGTGACAGCATATTCCCTGAGGCCAATATGCAGACTCATTGCATTAAACGTCCCGATACATCCTCTAAGCCTTCTGTCTCTGCCAATCTTCCACGTGACGAATAGTGGACTGCATTTCATTAAAAATTAGTCATTAGGTATGCGTCAATAAAAACCCATATTTTCAATGATTCGAGTAAATAACGATTACACTTAAAATCTAAGCTAAAC
Organism: Phthiracarus laevigatus; assembly: GCA_034700185.1. Classification (NCBI taxonomy): domain Eukaryota; kingdom Metazoa; phylum Arthropoda; class Arachnida; order Sarcoptiformes; family Phthiracaridae; genus Phthiracarus; species Phthiracarus laevigatus. Next base: position 1,560 of record JAQIXJ010004215.1, on the reverse strand, counting down.
ATTTTGGTTTGGGATAACTATAGGTTTTCGTAATAATGTTTAGTTTCCTCATTCAAAACGATGACTCATTCAAATATATACATTTAGTTGTAATACAATACAATACAATACATACTGGCATTCATTGGTAAAATGAGGTGCTTTCGGTGGTTCGCATTGATTCAGATGGCATGATAGCACGTCGAAGCAAAAGAAACACATCTCAGACGACACAATCATACCAGCATTGATGGCTTTGAGTGAATTGGTAGCGTTGGCGCCATCATTGGCATCCATGCAATGGTTGCTATTGGTGTGAGTGTTTGAGGAGTGAACCCCATTCATACCATTAAATCCATTTGTGTTAATAGCAGGTGCACAACAATTACTTAGCTTTTGTTTCTTAGTGTTAGTACCACAACAACCATGAGCCATAATGGCACCACCAAAACCAAACAACGATACCACTCTTTGTTAAGCACTAAACAGTCATACAAACAGCTGACGCCTCAGGCATACACTGTACTGTAGTACATAACAGTTATCTATTAAGCTATTGCTGTGTGTGTTGCACTGACGCACAAAACATCACTAACGCACTCGCGATTCATCACTTTGACCTATTTAGACAAACATAACTAATGCGAGCGACATCTATGGACGCACTATTCCTAAATCAATAACTCTATCAATATATTGACGTAACGTTTATACTCTTATCTTCAATTTCTAGTTATTAACTCGTATTTTTCTAGTCTTCATATACCTATATATATAAAAATATAAAAACCCAATGTCTGAATACTATAATTACAACTTTATTAATTAAACAACTTGTTTGAGAAAGCTAGTGAATAAATAATTATAAATATATTTGAAAACTCCTACGCTTTCTCGACCTACGCTTAACAAATAAAAAACATGATTTTAATTCATATTTATATTTTTTGATAATTCTAATTTGCAAAACTTTTATTAAATCAATACCGATTAAAGTTTTAGTTACGTAATGTAGTGCAAAGAAATACATCAGATTTTCAAATTAGAAGTAATGGATACTTAAGAAATGTTAAAATATATTATGCAATATTATTCCCGTATCCCTGTGTAGGAGAAAAGTTAAAATTCTTAAAAAAAGTTGTACGCGGGATACATATGTTTATGTAATTTCAAATTTTTGTTGAAAATTGAATGCAAAATTATTTTTATGAAAATACTATTTTTATTAGATTGTTATAATTCGATGCGAACATATGTATCAGTTATTAGATGGTCTCTGAATGGACGTTGTAGATGTTGCAAAATACAGCTACAAAAAATAAAATCAAATACTTTTGAAAGTAAATAATAATTTAACTAATTGTTGAATTATTTTTAGCTCACTTTATTAAAAAAAAGTAGAGCTTGTGCTTTTGACATTGTCTGTCTGGGTGTCCGCAATCTTATGGTAATAAAAGGATTTCTCAGATTTCTAATATAAAAAAGAATGAACATTAGTAATGCGTAGGGATCGGAAATTTCGGTTTTAACCGAAAACTTTTTCATTGCTTAAACTTCGGTTAAAGTTATTATAAGTATTAA
>JAQIXJ010004214.1:0-11213 GCA_034700185.1 Phthiracarus laevigatus | reverse complement strand
CAAAAATTTAGGAAAACTTTTGCCATTTTTAAAAATACAACTTTATTTATACTAAATAACAAATATTAGTTGTAAAAATACTAAAATATATATTTTATGTGGAATTTTTTTTGCAAAAAATTATTGAAATTTGCTTAAGTTGGATTATCGGGCCGGGTCGGGTCGGGTTCAACAGTCTCGGGCACGGGTCGAGTCGGGTTCAAACCTGTCGGGTTCCAAAATTGCTATCGATTTACTAGTCTAGTGTTAATGCTTTACTTTTAAAATTATTAACACTTAAAACATTTTATTATAAATCAGATTATAAGCTTTTATTTAATATGCATTTTAAAAAAAATTATTTGATTTTTATATTAAAAACTAGCAAAAGTATTGCTCAATTTTTTCCAACCCCTGTAATTACACAAATTCGGCGTAATTTCTATGTCCAGTCAGACACTAGTGTTTTGTTTTGTTTAGAATTTGTCCAAAAACTTGTCAATGGCTTTAAATTATTAATTGTGCATTACATCTACAGTACAGTACATGTTGATCCTTTTACTGTTCAAGTATATTTATACATATAGCTATAGTATAATATTTTGTATATTTAAACTCATTAAGATCAAACCATTGGGCTAAATTTTTTATTTTTAAAACTCCCAATAACCAAACTTCGCATGTCCGGAAATGGTGTGCGGAAAGTCGAACAACATTTATCGTATTTTAGCGACTACAACCTGCGGGCTATACAACAAAAAAAGTTAAATTTTTTCAAAAAGGTGTCGTGCGGGCTATACATAGAAAGTTAAACTTATTTTGTGAACTTTTGTTCGGCAAACTTTACAACTTTCTAATTTTAATTCAGCTATAAAGACTTACGAATTGGTGGCATTTTATAAAATTTAAATAATAAATCTAATAAACTGAGTATTTAATTATATGGTTACCATATACAACGTAACGATTTTTACAATATGTTTAACATAAGTCGCATCAAACTAATTATGCGGGCTATACATGGGGTGCGGGCAGTAGTCGCTAAAATACGGTAGTTAATTTTAGTTTAGTATACAAGTACTGATTAGAAAGTTTTCATATTTAACAAAAATAATTATCAATTATGTGACTATTAATTTCATAAATCAAAAGTTAAATAAACGCCATCTTTGGCAAGTGTTCTTAGTTTTTGCTTCAAGTTTTTTTTTCACTTATCTGAGATACTGTTTTTGAAATACTAGTACATATTCTCTTGAAAACTTGTTCATTTTTTGACAAATTTTTTCTTTTTCGGTTCTATAATAAGGTTTAGAGGCACATATAGGAAATGAGTCGGATTCTAAATCTAAAGAATTGGTACTCGAACCGGGGGTAAAGCGATTATAACACATGCCAGGTTTAAAGGAAGGGGAGGGCTAACCTTAAATAAAATAATATTAATATTTATGTTTATTTATGTTAATGGGTTGAAAAATTAGATATAAGTGTACTTTTTATATTTTAAATTTCAACAAAAAAATGATTTCTAGAATTTTTCGTAAATTTTATTTTGTAAATCTATTACAACAGAACTTACACTTATCGACATTTCTCTTAAAAGACATTATGTTACATTATGTTAAAAGACAATTTTGTATATCATATGATTCTTTTAGTTTATCAATTTTTCTTAATTTGAATAAAAACAATCTCTCGATATGAAATTTTTTGATAAAAAAATACTAATTATAAACATTGTTCTAATAAACTTTATTACTTAAATTTAGTTATTTGAATATAATGCTGTCATCTCTGACTCCATATTCAAGAAACTTCACCGAAATTCTCTACTTTTGTTTACATAATTACCATAAATATACCGAACTAATCGATTCAGAAGAATGTAAAAATAAAGCAAAATTATTTAATCGATTTAAGCCTATTCTCGAGCAAGTAATCGAAAAACTTGCTTTAAAAGTGGAAACTAAAGTTGAATGCGTTTATGAATTACCATATTGCGTGAAATATTTGCTAATATCAGCATATTTATCGTCATATAATTCGGTTAAAAGTGACAAAAAAATATTCGTTAAATATCAAGAAAAAAGGAAAAACGTATTTAGAAAATCGGCAAACAATACTAAAGAAACCATTGGCCCGAAAGCTTTCACGTTTGAGCGAATAATACATATTTATTGTTCAATTTTGCGTATTAATGGTGATGATTATGACAATCAATTATTGATAACAAATAAATTGTTGTCGCAGTTTGAAGAATTAATAGAATTGAAATTAGTGCACAGAATTTCATCCACGAATAAAAGCAATTATGTTTCGAGTGTTGCAAAGTATATTATTTCTAATTCAATTACGTTTGATATGATTAAGACTATTTCTAATACATTAAAGTTTGATATCACTTCAGTTTTAGAATGAATAGTTTGTCATTAATGGCATTCGGTTTAGTGTAAAAATTTCAAATAAACAGACACATTAAAATGATTAATTCATAAATAAATAATAGCCGAACATTCATATAGAGCTCAATCACAGCAAACACACGGGCAGACGGAAGTATATGGTCAAATACAATTGAAAAGCAAGAATGGAATATAGTTCAGTTTCAGTTAATGTCTCATTTAAATCAAAGTTTAATTCTAATGCGAACTGACATAAGCTCGAATCCTTAATTCCTTAAGCTCGATATAAAGTACTATAATAAATTTTATCAAAACTAATGTTAACGTAAAATAGATAACTCCCCATAAGCTAACAATAAAAAATTGAAAAAGAATAACAAGTGGCCGACACTCGTATCATAAATAATTATTTAATTATAATTTAACCTTTGCCAAAGTTAATTTGTTATTCACTTAATTAATAATTATAAGCATTGTTCGGAATTTGTAATAAATAACATAACAGACAAATTTGATTAAAAATATTTGAAAAACAGCTAAATACTTTACAACATCGCTTTTTAATAATCCAATTTCATTATATTTTTCCTTAATTCTCAAATTATTTTTATATTTATCTGACAACCAAAATGTAATTTTTAATAAAAAAATAACGCCAAATTTTATTATTTGTTCAAAAAATTCGGCTATAAGAATTGTAAGTAATTATTTATTGTAAAATAATTAAATTGTAATTTATCGCAAAATATTATAATAGAAATATTGGACAATTGTTTTTAGATCAAGATTTAGTATAGCGTTATTTTAAGTCAATACGCATATTCTTTAAAAGCTTTTATTCTGTTATGATTATCGTATTATCTTTTTGCAGTTAATGCCAAATATTTTGGAAGCTCTTCTATTTTTAGTGATGCAAACTTATCATCGTATGAGTTGAGAAAATAAATGTATATAAAGAATGGTTAATCCGTTAGTGGAGGAAACGTCTTGAAGGTGCGGTTATGGTGTGTCTCGAGCGTCACTATGAATAGCGCAAGCGTTTTATTGATCCATCATTACACTTCAAAAGTCATTGGGTCGACATTGCACCAGAACTTCAACAAAACATGCTTATGTTTCTTAAATGTAAACATTTATTGTTAAACGTTTGAAGCATGATATGATCAACACTTGACTGCGAACATAATAACTCAAGACTATATTTGATCATTAATTGCGCCGCAATTCGCAATCATTATTGCGTTACATTATAAGTTTATTACTGTCATTTTATTATTAAATATAAATTTTCCATCATAACTTCGCATATTAATATTTTAATAAAACCATTCAAAATCAATAACATGGTCTAAGTTCGTCGCAAATTACGTAGTGTTTCAGTGTATCACTAATTATTGGATTCATTGCTGCTATCAATATGATTCTGTTTTGAGTTTATTATCACAAGTTTTTGAATAAACAATTACTAAATTCATCAAATATTCAAATTTAAATAATTTAAGATATCTTTGATTCTATTAATAAAAAATGGATGATTTAAGATTGTCTGAAATGGCATATCTGAATGTGCCAGACAGGGATAGAGACAAAAGTTCATCGCCTGGCGATTCTGTTGCCTCATCTGCCACTGATATTTCAACTCTTCCCATGAATTTGGGTCAAAGAAGAGAGGATTATGGCGTAAGTTACTTAAATTTTATCACATAGATTTCATTTAATTATCAATATTTTAATTAAAAATCTAACTAAAATTATAATACATCTTTAAATTCTATGAATTAAGTCGTTCATGAAGATGCTAAATATACGGTATAAATTTAGCAAATTTTTTTTAAAATTCAACTTTCTATTAATATAATTGTAGAAATAAATGTTGGTATAATGCGTAAATTAAGAGGAAAGTTTGAAGTTTGCTACTACTTTATATCCTCGATTTCAAATATTGTATTGTTTAATATCAGTCATACCGGTATCATTAATACGCATTTTACTGGTACATTGAATTTTTTGTTATGAAATTTTATTAAATTATATTTCTATCGCCAGTGAAGTTTTTTAGTTCATATGCATGTAATTAAAATAATTTAAACGATAAAATCTTTATAAAATTAATCATTAGTTGAATCACACTACAAAATGCTTTATTATTATTAAATTAATGTTATTGATCTATTTTTAAGTATTTATTAAAAAATTCTATCTATAAACGAGATATTATATTTTAAAGTAAAATACTACATAAATTCAGATAACTTTAATTACATATTTGTTATATTATAAGTCATAATTTAATTTAAAAAATATTTATTATTGTATTTCCAATTTATATAAAATATCTTTTTCTTATGAAGATTGCTAATATTTCCAAATTGAGCCTACAACTTCATAGAAGTTGTGTCAGTACTTCTATCAACACTCCGTACATCCTTGTGGGATCCACTTTTACCTGCACAGGAGTCCAGCATTAATTCGGATATAATCAGAGTCTAAAAGTTTATGCCCAAATCATAGTCTAAAAACTTAAAATTGCCTTTTGACAAATCTCGAACATTCAACCAGCTTCAGAAATACATAAGCTTGAAAATCAATTTCAATCGACTTCCTTTGATTTAATTCCATTTCCACTTCAACATACATTTTCTATTAAATTCTATTTACAAACATCCGCCTTTTAATCTATGATGTGTTTATTAAATGATACATACATCCTACTTTGTTTGTTTATTTTAAGTTATTTTACCTTCCAATATTTGTCTTACCTCCGTAAACTAAGTTAATATTATTTTTATCGTCAATCTAAGTACATTTAAACTTTATTGAATTAAAACAATTTTTCAAATTTTTTTCTTAAGGAGCCTGAAACACACACCATCTCCGAACTAGTTGAATTTTATCGGTAATTTTTTCAAATTTGAACAAAAATTAAGCTGTCACCAAAACTCATCGTTTAGCGGAACATTTTTTCTTCAAATAATTTCGGGAAGGGGAGTAATATATTTTTGGTAGGTCGACCCTACCAAACTTCTAGGTCATTCTGCCCAGTCTGATTATTTATACAAAAAGCTATAGATAGGCATTTTGCTCTGTTAACTTTTAACAGAAATAGAAACTCGGATAAGTTAAAGGATAAAAGTTAAACACTTGGAATAAACTCAAATTAAAACATTTTAAACAAGTTAAAGCTAAAATATAAACTTAAGTTAATCGTTAATCTTTAACTCGAAAGTAATTTTATTATATAAATAAGTATATGGATCATAAAAGCATTTAATGAATATTTTAACAAGATATTGCATAAAAAAGATGGAAATACTTGATTATGTAAGGAAAATAACTTACATAAATGAAAGCGATATCTCATCAAACCCTTTTTCAAAGTGGGATTCTCTTCAAATTAGGATTAATGTAATACTTAAATATTTTAAACAAAATACCTGAGTTCAAAAAGCTGCAGTTAAAGTTAAGGAATCTCATAACCGGTTAAAGTTAAAAAATTATTCGGAATTAAAGTAAAAGTTAAGAGATGTTAATCACTCATAAAGAGACAAGATAGGTGGTGGTAATCATGAGCTTGGTAAAATTATTATTTTCCATTACCTTTATTGCGTGTTTTGTATGGAAAATTAATAGATTGGATTTATGTGACTACAGAACATATATTTGGCCTGATTGATAAAATTTACAATAATTATGATTATTAAGTTAAAAAAATTGCAAATTGAATTTTATACTTTATTGTTTTTGATCAACTTTTATCAACTATGGACTCAAACTCGTAATTCATGCATTTAAACTACTGGCTTCTCTAACGTACTTTTTTTGAGTTTTTAACGAAAACATGCGTAATGATAACTCTTTCTGTTTGGTTTTTTTATGTGCATGCAAAACAGAAGTTATATGGGCATCATTACTAAAACAGTATTCCACAATAATGTAACACACAGTGCACTGACATTTAAAAACTCTTAGTTTGCTTTAGTCTGTATTAGTCCAGTGAGGTTTTTGCTTACTTGCAGTTATGGTATTATGACTAATCAATATATAATTTATAAAAACAATCTAATTAATTCTTGCCATTTTATTATATGCAAAAAAGTTGTTTTGATAGCTAAAAATTTTTTTATGTAAAAGTTGGAGTTCTATGTAAGAGTTTATTTTAAATGGAAAACAGAAAATTTCAGGTAACAATTGTTATAACAATTTCTTAAAAGTTACAATTTAATGATTTTATTGAGTATAGATAATAATTTTGATACAATGTTCTTTAATTATTTTCGCTACAAGTTTATCTTCATCAATATTTATTTTTAGCTAAAAAACAATATTATGACTGTAAAAAATTCAGAGGAACATATGATTTTAATATATAATTCGCGTACTAACTATTTTAATTAAACTATTGAATGATATAAAAACTATTCAAAAACAAGAAAACTTTTTAGCAATTACATTAAAATGATTATATTATTATATTGACAGGGATTGACACGTAAATTAGTTTTTGCAATAACAGCTGCAGCATTGGGCTCTGCATTTCAACATGGATATAATACTGGCGTTGTTAATGCACCCGAAAAGTTGGTTAAAAATTTTATGACTCAAGTATTTATAGAAAGATCTTCAAATATCAACCAAACAAATAATGAGATAAATAGTTATGAAACCACTGTTAACTTTATATACTCAATTATGGTTTCAATATTTTGCATCGGAGGTATGATTGGCGCTCTATTAACTGGTTATGTCGCTGAAAAGTTTGGCCGTAAAGGAGGTTTACTATTGAATAATATTTTTGTATTTATTGCGGCCACACTCATGGGATTTTCGAAAATGAGTCGCTCTTATGAAATGCTAATATTAGGAAGATTTATTATCGGTCTAAATGCAGGTTTGTTTAATTAAATACATTTTATTAAAACTTGGTAAGCCATTTAAAACATTCTTTGGCTCTCTTTAAGTAAATAAAGTAGAGCTTATGGTTTTGAACACGTCTGTCCATCTGTACAGGGGTGGCAAAAAATCAATAAACACTTTTGCTCGAGTTTTTTTTAATAAAAAAGTCAACTAATTTTTTATAAAATACTTATAAAATTAAAGCTTAATGTCTAACTTTAAGAAAATATGGTTTATAAAATTTGATTTTTTGCCACCCCTTTATAGTAAAATTATACGAGTAAAACAAAAACTAGGTTTTGAAAAGAGCTATTATCTTCTTCCACCACGACTTTGTCATTCTTGAACTAAACCGACCAGTTGCTTAAGACTTACTTTAATCGATTCCTTTAATCTTAAGCTTTCAAATGGTGTATATATTGTTGACTGATCCAACCGTTTTTAATTTGATTTAGTTTGGATCAATTAACAATATGTATATCATTTGAAAGCTTAAAATTAGAATAAGTGATTAATCTAAGTCATAAGCTAATCCGTGGTTAGTAAAAGAATGGCAGAGTGGTGGTAGAAGAAGATAATAGCCAATATCAAAGCGTAATTATTGTGTGAAATGTAAGCTCTGGCTATAACCAGAGTACCCTAATATTACGATTATAGGCCGCGGCCTATCTAAGAAAAAAGTAAATTTTATAAATTTGTTGATCATGCGGCCTATACATCAAGTGCGGCTTATACACAAAATCATTTTCAGAATACATAAATTTCGAAAAACAAGTTGATGCAGCCTATAATCGTAATTTTAGGGTACTATTATATGCATTCTAGTAAAGTAAGTGGGAAAATCTCGTTTTAACACAGTATATACATAATCTAACAACACCAGCATAAACAATTAATTATAAAATTTAACATTAGCTCAACCGTAAATAAATATATACAATCCAAACCAAAACGTCAGTAAAAGTATAAACCCGAAGTTTATTTTTTTTGATAGATGAAATTCCACAAAAATTATGCACATTGAAAGAATATGTTTTTAAAAATCCGACTTAGTTTAATCACCGTTTTTAAAAATTTATGAAAGCAAACCATTCAAACTAAGATGGGGCACTTTTGTAGAAGGTTGTGTGATGCATAATCCAATTGTTGTATTAATTATGGCAATAATTATAATTTATTATTTTATGTTCAGAATAAACAATTATAGCTTCAATTAAATAATAAGTTACTTATTAATTTCATCTATAATTTCTAAGATTTTAAGGCCTTAGGCCCGAAAGAAAAAGCACGATGCGTTCCCGCTTAAAGGGCGTTGAAAAACTTATATTAAAACACTAATTTTCTTGGCTTAATGAATTTGGTTTATACCCAGTGTAATTCTAATACTTTTACAGGAATGGGAGTAGGTATTTCATATTATTATAGCACGGAAAATTAAATATAATAAGGTTTTTTATCAGTTAGTGCTAATGCTCAGAAAAATATTCGGGTAGTAATTACTATTAAAAACAAGTTGTTTTGCAGACTTTATAAAACAATATAAATAAATATTTTGGACATGAAAAAATATAATTATTTTTATTTATTTTATTATTATTTTTGGGAAATTGTTATTCAAATTCGATTAATTTTTGAGAGTCTACCATTTTTAAACATTTCTCCAAAAATTTTTAATAAAATTTAGTGAGCTTTAGTACTATTCAAAATTTTTATTCGCATATATCCTGAAAAGCAAGTATTTATCGGCGCTGAGTGAAGACTTTAAAATATAAATAAATATTTTAACCATTTTTATTCAATATTATATTCATCATTTTGGCTTAAATTTTTTTATATCCAATATTTTTGTATATAAAATAATATATATTCCTTACTTTAGTTATCAATAAAAAAATAAATAAAAATTAGTAAAATTAACTTTTTATAATAAATAATTATTTGAGTTGTCTTAAGTAAATATATATTAAATATTTTAACTTTTAAATCAACATTATAATTGGAGATCGGATATTTTGTTAGAACAATCTAGGATTTTTTTGTTTTTATTTTGTTAGAAAAATTTCAGTTTTTTGTTGAAACAAAAATTTTATTAATCTAACATTATAAAAGATATTAGCGTCTCATTCCATTTGGACTGTCAATGGGTTATTTTTAGATTTACAGTTTTTTAATCAGTATCTAATTATTGCTTCATTTTGATTATTGTTGAAATTTTTTGCTCAACTACTTCATGGTGTCGCTTAAACTTATCAGTTTTGTGTGATATTTTAACCTCAACAAGAACCACACATTCATAGAGAGATTACTTTTTCATAGGTTTTCATGTTTACTTATGTAAAAACTTAATAGTTAAGCCCAAGTGGGAAAAGTCAAAATCCTTTAATTAATATAAAGAAATCGGTGAATCACCTTAAATTAATGAAATACTGCGAACATACAGACGGACAGACCGACATGGTCAAATGCTTAAGCTCGCCTTTTTCTAAAAAAAGTGAGCTTAAAATAAAAATATTAATCTGGTTTATATTGCCTACAAATAACTATAAAAATAATTAATATTAATTAATATAAAATTAATTCGGATTCATTACATTAATAGGACTGTGTGCAGGGTTAACACCAATGTACTTAACCGAAATATCTCCAATTCGTCTTCGTGGGTCAATTGGAACAATATATCAACTTGTAATCACAATCTCAATATTACTATCTAATATATTAGGAATGCCCCAAATTCTTGGCACAGAAAATAAATGGCCAATTATATTTGGTGAGAATGAATTGGCCAAATTTTTCCACTAATTTTAATTTTGCAAAAAATGTTGAACGATTTTTTACTTTGTTTTCCCTAAAAAACATTGTGTTAATTAAAATCATTCAATTTTTAGTTTTATTTATAACAAGATCGATACGGTCATAATATCTGACTTTGTAAAGTTAGTTTAAGTTATTCCATGGTCTTTCGCTTACTTCATTCGCTCCCAACCATTATTTTGTATTATTTTTAAAGAATTTTTGTATTTAATTGTACAGACTGCAAAACGACATATACCACAGTAATCCGTGTTCTATAATTTAATACCTAAATTATCATCAAACACCATTTAAGTTTTGAATTATATTTTGTCATTTTAACCTGAATTTTGATATTTTTAACCTTAGTTTCCAACAATTTTGAGCATGAAAATCTCTTAAATACAGTCAATAAGCGGCAGACGCCATAAAAATTTTAATCTCAATTTTGGCCATTTTTGCCTATTTTAGCCTGTTTTAACAAGATTTTTGCCTGTTTTGAGCTAGAATATTCATTTTTTACAGCAAATAGCGGCAAAAGGCGCTGAAAATTTAATCTGAATTTTTGCCTAAATTTTTACCATTTTGAAACTAAAAACAACTTTTATTATACCAATAGTGGTACTGAAACTTAGACAGGATTTTTAACCTATTTTGGCCTAATTTTCTCAATTTTTACCATATTATTGCCTTATTAAACCCGATAATTAACCCTATTGTGGCCATTTTTGACCATATTTATGGTCTATTAGACTCATTGACGATTTTTACCTAAAATCCCTTGACTAACATTAAGAAATCGGTTGAAGACCCTTAATTTATATAAGTTATCGGATAATTAATATAAAGAAGAAAATCCCTTAATTGATATATAGAGCGCACAGACAGACAGACAGAATATCCAAATCCATTTATCTGACTGCAAAATACCTAACTATAATTTATAGATTATTATAATTAAAAGCTGAATATTGATTTAAAAATTAATATTATAATATTTAAACATATTATCGTTTATTGATTTATTTTGATAGCTGCTACTGTAATACCATCCATTTTCATGGTTATTACGCTACCATTTTGTCCCGAATCTCCGAAACATATATTGATAGTTCAAGGAAAGGATGTATCCGCTCAAAGAGGTTTATA
>JAQIXJ010004213.1:0-11214 GCA_034700185.1 Phthiracarus laevigatus | reverse complement strand
AATGTGAATTATTGGGATCCTTAATGGAGGTATTACTGTATGATTTGTTCTCTCATCTTTCGTTGAATATATATGAATCAAATAAATTATTAATAAACAAGAACGACACATTCATAGACAGCTCACTTTGTCATACAGTTTGATCTTAGAAAACATTTGTTTTAATTAATTTTTAGTCAACGTTTTTCTAAAGTTTTAAAAATAACTGATATAAAATACGTGCTAAATTTAGTGGTCGAGCTAGTGCGAACACGTCACAGACGGACGTACTGACTGACGGACGGACGGACGGACAGACATGGTCAAATCCATAAGCTCGCTCTCTTTTCAAGAAGGTGAGCTAAAAATCTAAAAAATCTAAGAATTTTGAATCAACCATTTTTAAATTATGTAAACGAAAATCTAATTTTTATTTTGTTCGCGCACTTCTGTTCGTTGCTATTTTTGGATATAATGAGTCTCATTAAATCTTTTTTTTTGCCATAAGTGTTATTTTACCTTTTCCACTGCCATCATTTTATATAGGATTAATATATAAATGTAATACCGAATTATACATTAAAAAATGTTACTATTACTGATTCAGTGTTGTATATTTACAAATATTTCTAGCAAAATATCCAGAATTTTTAGAATTGAAAAAGATTTTAAGTAAAGAACATATAATCTAATTATAGCCTTTTATAAAAAGTGCCAAATAATGAGTTAAATTAAATTAACTATTATTTACAAACTAGTAAATTTAAAAAATCATAACAACTGATGATTTAACCACTATTGATTGCTTTCGTTAATTTTTATAGATTTAAAAATTGATTATTAAGAATTATTACAGTTCTCGAGTAAACCAAACCTAATATTTTCTTAATTGTAATTCTTAGTCGATTGATTTTTTTTGGAAATTGATTCTAATCCTGTTTTTAGCACAAATAATTAATACACACAAACAATTAGTTAAAAATATTTTTATATTTAATAGAGAATATTAGAAGGTATTGTTGAAATATTTTTTTGACTGGTTTTAATGCAATAATGCTGTAAGGGAACGACTGATATCCCAAATTATATTAAACATACTAAAGCTTATATTTAAATTTCAAATGATTAACTAAATCAAATCCAACTTAAATAAATTTATATGTCAAACAACTTCTATTTCGTTAATTTTCTATTGTTATCATTTTCCCATTATTTCTAAATCATATGTTAATTTATTATGAGAATACAACGGAGTACTGTTAATGAATGTATCATGCGTTGCATAAATAAATGTGAAAAATCAATCATAAAAGCATTGGAAAATTATGCAAAAAAAATCGGATTTCAATATATATTATGACTTAATTTATGGCAAATATTAAATTAATCAAATATGATGTTATTTGCCTCTATTTTATTGATGTTACTTAGTTAGATAACAAAACTGTCCCTTTATGACCTTTTATGATAACAAGCAATTCATGTGAAAATTATTTCTATTATTGGTTTTTTTTTAATTAATTTCTATAAACTCCTATCAAATGGAAATAGGTATATAAGGTATACGACATTAAAATTGGGAAAAAAACCTAAATTTTTAAAACCGAAATTTTGAATCTTCATAAAATTTAATAACTAAATATAGTTATATTAATGTTTATTAACTACTTAATTTTATTATAGATGAAAAAATTACAAAATTTAAAATAAGAATTTTTAAATTTAATTTTAATCTCGTGCGAAATCGACTTAAAAATTTTAATAATGATGTTATATAATATTTATATAATCAAACTAACATTTTATCGGCTTACAATAAAGCAAAATTTGGTAAAAGTTTAATAGGATAAGGTGTTAAAAATATAGGCTTAAAGTGGTGATTAACCTTAAATAACTTAAGAAAACGAAAAATTTCTTAGAAAAGTCCTATTATTTTATATTGAAAAACTCCAACTCATTATTAAAACATTTGCATAAAATTCTAGAAATCTGTTTTTCTACAAAATTACATACAATTCATATCAAATTTTTTCAGAACTATTTATTTAAACATATATTTACATTAAAATTAACTTATTTTATTTTTACCAGCAATACTTTTTGTTTGAAAATTAAAAATGTAATTGCTGCATTTTATTGTCGCATACCGTAGTTATAATTAAGGGAAAAATAAAAATCATAAAAAGTATTTTTATTCTCATATACAAAAAATAAAATAAAATTCTATGTAATTTAATCTTAAAATGGAATGTGATGTGTAGAAAATTATAGCCATAATGCACCAGTAGATAGGATTTAAATGGCTCGGCACCTTAAATTTTTTCGTATGGCTCGGCGCCTTATTAACGTTAAAGTTATTTAGGAACAAGTTGATCTACCAACTTCAAATATTTTCAACAAATACTTCAAGTTCAATTAAGATTCAAAACTTGTTCAGACCTGTTTTCCTGATAGACACGCAAGTTTTATGTCTGCCAAATTTCAGAGTTATTGTAAATCTATGGGTATTATGCATAAACCTACGAGTTCTTACAACCCAAGTGAGGATGGTTGCGCAGAAAGTGCAAACTATAAAGTAATGCTTCAAATGAGAGCTTTTGCGAAAAAGGAGACAAAGACTGGGACCGTTTCTTACCGATAGCAACTCGACTGATAAAAAACTCAATTAATATGACCACTTAACATTCACCTTTTTTCTTTTTATTTGGGTATGATTCCAAAAAATTTTTTGAACAAAAAATTCAGTAGGAAAAAGTAAAGGAATTAGACTCGGAAAATTTAGATAATATTAATTTAATTGAAAAAGCTCGTATGCTCGTAAGCTTGATGCAAGAAATAATACTTTGATCCAAGGAGAAAAATGGTGTGAACGAAAAAATGAAAAGTCATTAGTGCCATCATTCAAACAGATAGATACTATCTAGCTTATAGACAAAACTATTATGCCGGGAGTGCATCTTAAATATATAGCTCCATACAAAGAACCATAAATTATTGCTAAAGTAGTGAATATGGACAACTATAAAGTAATAAGTTTAACTTAAGGAAAGCTTAAATTAGAACAGTTAATAGTTTTTTGTGTAAACCATTTAATAACCCACAACCACGGAAGTATGAACATATTAAAAATTTAATTGAAAGCGGTTATTATAATTTGGAATATTCGATTGATAATTCCGAAGACTTTGTGTTTGATATTAAGTACTATAACAAATGGAAGTTATTAGGGAAACAACAGGAATTAAGGCAGTCATTGGATAACTCGAAAAATTAAAAAAACAAGCGAAGAGCTTTTGGAACAACAATTATTAGAAAATAATAACAAAATCATTGAAAAAGAAAAAGAAATTGAAAGCTGGAAGAAAACCGAAAATTAAGTTTAAATCCAATACCGAAAAATCCAAGCCTTTAATTCAAAAATTTAAAGTTAAAACAATCAAATCAAAAATGAAAGAAAATTCAGATATATTTAATAAGAATCAAGTGATTACACGTTTTGGCCGACAGACCAAAGCATACCCTAAATTTAAAGGTTTTTTAATTTAAAGTATTTTTTACTAATAATAATTTTAACAAATTTTAATTTATAACACTATATTTTATTGGCGATTTTAAACGCTGTTTATATTTCACACATTAACATTTACATGTTTATTGAGTAATTGCAATTAACATATACATAACATTTTAAATAATAATTTTAAGTTTATTATAACATCTATTTATAGTTACTAGAGTCATAAATAAACACATAATTAGTTAATTGATTTAAACAATGTTTAAAACAATCATTGATAAAGATCATAGTTTTCCTAAATAGCAAATAAATACTTGAAGCCACTTTAGTGACACGCATAACGTTAAGGTATATGCGACCACATGCCGCTAATACGTCACACATACGCATTAAAGTGACGTGATAGGGGTGCGTCTCATAGAGCAATCACTTTTATATAGCTTTTTACGTGTATTTATAATAGCCTTAGTGACACTCTGATTAGTTTAATTAATATACATTATAGTGTAATTTATATTACAACTTTAACAATGAATTAATTAGGATAAATAAACTTTTTTAGTGGGATTAATATATCCATTAATATGCATTTCACATAATAAACAAGAAACATATTAAAAATTAATAGATTTAGTTATTTTAAGGATAAAAAATTAATGTTTAAAATATTTTATTAAAATGTTATATAAAACATAACTTCATAGTCGTTTAACGTAAACGATAAGATTGCCTGTTTGGGCGTAACATATTAAATTTTTTTAATGATTCTTTATGCTCACGTATTTACGACTGTTTGGTAAAACTATTTATAAGACCTAAAGAGGCGGTTATATGAAGAATTTTCCCGTATTGTATAGACATTAGTTATATGTGATTGTATGTGAAAAACCAGTTTTCATTACTTTCGAAGTCAACTTTATCACATGCGCTGAATCGAAAACATTAGTTCCCATATTGTAGAATTTTTGAGACAACAATTTTAACTATAATTTTACAATTATTGAATTATTTAACGCTTTTTTTTTAATTTTAATTAGAAATACTTTTCCATATAATTTTATATATTTTAGAATAGTATTTCTAAATGTGTTTTTGATTCG
Source organism: Phthiracarus laevigatus (assembly GCA_034700185.1). Taxonomy (NCBI): domain Eukaryota; kingdom Metazoa; phylum Arthropoda; class Arachnida; order Sarcoptiformes; family Phthiracaridae; genus Phthiracarus; species Phthiracarus laevigatus. Next base: position 6,618 of record JAQIXJ010004213.1, on the reverse strand, counting down.
GTTAAAAGTGATTTCGTTTAGAGAATTTTTAAAACGAATTTAATTCCTTTCAGTGCGATTTTAGCACATACAATAAGCAATAAATAATTTGCAGAATTTTTTTAAATTCTTAAAGAATCTATTTGTGATTCACCGCCGAAACTTAACGTTCACTAATTTTTTCGTGAATATTTTTAGCCAATTGTTGGCCAGTGTTCGTCACTATAAATATGATGAGTCTTAGTGTGAGAGTTTACAAACTCTTTATTCTCAACAGCTCACATAAACTCGAACTCTTATTGAAAATTTATTCAAATTTTAAAATTAAAATGAGTTTTTAAGAGAAATATATGCATATTTTCGTGGCAAATATATCAAAATTTTTGGTAATAAAATCGACACACAGAGTGCAGTGTTTCGTTTATGAAAGGTTTTGTTTATGATTAGAAGTTGAGTTATGTGTAAAAGTGTTGAATCGCATATGTCACATTAATGCTTCGCTATAACTATATTGCCGTACAAGAGTTGATTTTGTTTTGGAGCAGTTCATTTTGAGTCTGTCATTTTTTTCGAATCGCATTCAAGCAAACACCAACGTAACTATATGGCTATGATAAATGTATGTGAAAATTCCTATAGAATTATAAGAACCAACATAATATTTAAGACTTAAAGGTGATAAGCGAAACAAAAGAAAAGCAGAAGTTATTTATACTTTAAACAAAATGAAAAAAATACTTTCTCGGTTATTAGAATAAAAATACTCATATAAATTCGACTTTTCTTAAAATGAGTGTTCGCTCAGCAATACTCTGATTTAACCAAATTTTACAGTTCCGTCATCAGCTATAACAAGAATAAGAGTTAGAGGAAGTTAGAGAGAAGATAGTGTATGCGCAAAACAATGGATGATATTTTCTAGCTTTATTATGTCGATTTTATGCAACCTTATTTTCAATTAGTATTGGCCCCATAATAACCATATAATTTTAATGAACCCTGTTTTAAATATAAGCTAAAATTTGCAAGATTTTTTTTAATCCGACTTTTAATAGAAGTGAAAATATTCATTTTAAATTTCAATTTATTTAATAAAAACCAGACCACAATCTTGCGTTAAGTCAATGTTTAAGACATTAAAGTTTATCGATGTGTGAGCTTCTTTCATAATTACTAAAGGTCTGAAGTGCTAGGAGGGGGTCAAATCCTTAAAATCTTTATTTGTTAATAAAGTTTGATTTACTATTAGTATTATTAGTAAATTAAAGTTATTATTAATAGATATAATTTTAGATAACATGTTTACCTAAACTTTAATTGATTATATCATTTAACATAAATAAACAAGCCATAAATCTGTACTTCACTAAAAATATATTGTTTGAGTGTCGTCAACGAACGAACGAAAGTCACATATTTATTTGATTCACGCACTAATAAGTCTCATTAAATCTCTTTTTTTCTGCTTGCAATACGTAATGTTTAACCTTTATCTCAATAACTAAAACATGTTACCAATACTGATTCTAAGTTTTATTATTTTGAAGAGAATTTAGAGTTTAGTTTAAATAATTGATGCAATATCCTTAAATGGTTTATCTTTATTAAATTTTATCAGATTAAAGTATTAAGAAGCAAAATATACAGCATTTAGTCAATTGAAATACAATAAAATATATCAAAGGACACCAAATTATATATAGCCTTTTATAAAAATCTAACTAATGCATTAAGTTGACTAAATTTATTATTTGTTACAACCTATAAACGTGATATTTTGCTTCGCTCACAGCTTTCATGATTATTTATAATATACACTAAATTTTGTTTTTATAATTGCAAATGAGTTCAAAATAAATTGAAATAAACTTTAAGGCAAATATTTTAAAATTATTGTTTATCATTTTAATCTCAGATTGAAAATTTATTTTTTAACTCATTTTTTTTAAAAAAGGCTAACTTATACATTTTACCATTTCCGTTTGTCCGTCTGTATTTTATCTATGATATTCCTTTATTCTTTAACTTTTTAGGTATAAAACTCAAAGCGAAAATCAAATACTTTACATTTTAACCATTGGTCGTCATATAAAGTTTACAACAATTTGTTTAATTTCTAGTAATTAATATAATTACTTTAATTCTAACATTCTTTCACAACTTTCCGTTAAAAGATTTACGAAAGATTTATAAAACATAGTTCACTTCTCTATGTTTTTTGTATCGAAAACAGGAACCGACAAAATCTTTGCTATGTTTTGTTTAAATTTTGATTATTATTCAATTTCGATATTATAACTTAATATTTCTATTTCTCCAACTAAAAATTTCTTAAGTTTAAGTTTCTTTTTGTAACATATTTTTTAAAAATAGGCGATCTTATGGATTTGACAATGTTTGTCTGTCTGTCTGTCCGTACAGGTGTTTGCAGTCTTATATTTATAAAATTATTCATATTTCCAATATTTATATGCATTAGCCCTAATAAGAGAAAAGTGAGCTCTCTTTGAATATGTTCGTTCTTATTTTACACATGTTTAATGTTATTAGCTATATGAAGTCAATTATGAATTTTTAAATTAATTATAAACGTTTTAATTTAAAACTATTTACTTTTTAATTTATTTTCCATGTTTATTTAAATTATAGAAATTTAAACTAATAGATGTTTCTATTTTTTAAAATTTATTAAACAAGTCTTCAGACGTATATTAACTTTAATCTAGTGTTGTTTTACTTTAAAATTTTAATTTTGCTTTTCTTTTACTTTTGCTTTTGAGATTGAATTTTATTTAGATTGTCTTTTACATTTTCTATTTGTTTTATTTTCAATTTTACTAGTATTTTACTTTTGCTTTTATTAGAAATTTTAATTTTGCTTGTATTTTGCTTTTGCTTTTATTAGATTTTTTAATTTAGCTTTTATTTTACTTTTGCTTTAATTAAAAGTGAAATTTAAATATTTATTTTACTTTTGCTATTTTATTTCGCATTTTAATGCAATTTTTGCAAGAAAAAGTAAAATAATTTGTCTTTTGCTTTTACTTTTGGCAAATTAGGTTCAATTGTATTTTGCTTTTACTTTTAAGAAAATTTTTCATTTCACTTGTATTTTACTTTCACTTTTAACAACTTATTTCATTTCACTTGTATTATACTTTCGCTTTTATTGGTTTTTTTTATTTCGCTTGTATTTTACATTTACTTCAAGCAAAAGTAAAGTCAAAATTTCATATTTTTTACTTTTTCTTTACCAAAAACGAAACAACACTACTTTAATCGAAATCGTTAAGAACTGTTAGATTACTCTATTTTAATTAAAATTTTCAGTTTAGGCAACAGGTTTAACAATAAGAAGTAGAAGAAGTTAGAGAGAAGACAACCAATAATGTATGCGTAGATAACATTATTAATAGTATAGGTGTTAATAGTATGATATCTTGACCCATCAAGTTTGATGTGATAATAGCATTCTCACTCATATTCTTCTATGCTATGTTTGTTGTATTTATACTTTATGTGATATTAAGAATAGTGATAGTTATAATTGTTCACATTCCACCTTTTGCAGACAGCATATTGTGTCGATTGTTCAATATTACACGACAAATAGCTTTTTTCGATTTCCCATTTTTAATATTCAAATTTACATTAAATTAGTTATTATTTGTTTAGTATAAAACATTACAATTTTGTTGTGAAATTAATTTTATTAAAAAATTAGGAATTTTTATTAGCATTACATTATCACATATTAATAAAATCCATTCTGATTCGCAATCTGTTGGTTAAAATTTTTTGATTTTCATTAGCAATATTTTTAATTTAAAATGTTTATTAACAGACATGTTTTTGATGATGTGCTCTCAACTTTAATTGATTATATCAACTAAATTATTAATAAAAAAAGGCAAAAATCTTGGTTTCTGACTAAAAATTATTGATTTGAGTGTCCTTAACGATCGAATAAAAATTTCATCCTTATTTGATTGACGCACTTTGTTTCGATCTATATTAGGAAATAATGAGTCTCATTAAATCTTTTTTTGCAGTCGGCAATACATAATATTTAACCTTAATCTTTGCTAATATTTTATATAGCATTAATATCAACGAATTATGCCTAAAGACTTAAATTTTATAGGATTTTACTATTTAGAAGCGAAATAACAAGCACGTATAGAAATGAAATTCAGCAATAAAGACCATAATTGAGGTTAAATATTCAGTGGTGTTTGCCACCATTTTCTGTAATACGAATTTTATGGTTCTCCTATGTTAATTAAGAATATTCAAAGTGGGCTAAAAATAATTATAAACTCAATTAATTAAAAAGTGTTAAAGTTTCACTTATAAATAGAAAATATTAGGTAAAGGATGGATCCATTGCAACAATGAACGTATATGGAAACATATACGTCAATAAAGCAATGGATCCGTTTTTTCACTTCATTTAGTCATATATCGGTTTACAAATTGTTTCCAATATCAATCGTTTTTCTATTTTGCTTCTGATAATTATTTTACCGTTTCTTACATTCATTTTTACATATGATTTTTATAATTAAGAATTTCATTAACTTTTAAAAACTTTCTCATTTTATTTAAAATGTAATTTTGTTTTGCTTTAGATATAACTACCATTTTATCGTATAACACATTACATTTGGTATCATTTTGTGTTGTTTTCATATGAGTTTATCAATTTCAATTGCATTTCTATATCGATTTTCAAAATTGGAAACAACACTGGAAACAATCATATACTTGATATTCAAATTTCACTCAAAACTCTGATACAATTTTATTATCGAAATAGTTTTGACAATACGTTTGAAGTATTATGGAGTATCTAAACATTAATTTCCATATTAGGACGCCTTTAAATTTGAATTTAATAATCAAATCAACTATATATTTGTTAAAAATTTAAATGAATATTTATTCTATAAATACTTAAACAACGTTTATAATAGAAAGAAAAATAGAAATAAATTTTTATTCACTAAATGCGTTAAAATTTAACCATTATGAATTTTATCACAATTTATTATATACATTTCATTAATAACTAAAAATCTTTACAGAAGAATTATAAATTTTAATATCAATTCTCAAGTATTTTGCTCAGTGTTTGGTTCTTTCATAAAGACAAACGTTATATATTCCGTGGTATGGAACCTATATTTAATTTGTTAAGAAATTTTATAGTTCTATGTTAATTATGTTAATAGTTACACTTATAAATGGAACAAATAAATGTAATGAGGGGACGCGTTTTACGAGTCATGATCAATATAAATTGTTTTTTTTATTTCGCTTTTGATATTTTTATTACTATTTCTAACATTCAATTTTTCTCTTGATTTTTTTTAACAAAAATTTTAATTCACTTTTAAATACATTCTCGTTTTATTTAAAATGTAACTTTTATTTTGTTTTAGAAATAATTACTATTTTAATTGTATTTCACATTTACATTTGGTATCAATATATAAATGATATTGAATTTATACTCATATCATTGATTAATTTTTATTATCTAAATAACTATAATATATAATTCATTTATAAATTAAATTTGTTTTTATTATTTTAATTTTAGCTTGAAGAATGGTCTGAACCATTTTTATTTTTTAACGCTTTAATCGAAAAGTGATTATAGTTTAACATCAAGAAAGCATTAAAGTTTTATACTAATCTTTCTTAGTTATTATTGTTTGTATATAATTTTGTTACCATAATTATGTCAAGCTTTTACAAGTTATTTACGATATGTTGAAACGGATTGAAATTAACAAATATGTTTAACATTTGTTATATAAAAATTATAAGTAATACAATTACTTCTAAACAATTTATAGTTTAAAGCAAAATCGATAGGGTCATAATATCTGACTTTGTAAAATTAATTTAAGTTATTATATGATCGATCGCTCTCTCCGTTTGCTCGCTTCCCTTAAATTCTTCCTTCGATAGAAAATTGGCGAGTTTAATCCGATTCGAACCATATTCTTTTATTTCAATTATAAAAACAGAATAACGGATTATCTTATTCTAAAAACCGGACTATCACATACTGAATAAAAGGAATATCCCATTCTGAAAAAAATAAATCTCCTATTCTGAAAAAACTGAATCTCCAATTCTATAAAACGGAATCGCCAATTTGAAAAACGGAATCTCTAATTCTAAAAAACGTAATATCAAATTCTGAAAAAACGGAAAATTCCACACTGAAAAACGAAATATAATGCATTGATGACATGTGCGATTAAATTATTTTAACTATTTTTAATTTATGTTTACTTTAAATAAACGAGTAATCAATAATTTTTAATTTTTTGTGACTACTACTTAAGTTTAAATAAATCAAACTATCACAATATATTAAAATTTATATGCTTTACCTTTTTTTACCTTTGAATTTTTTATTCTGACGCCTCGATTAAATAAAATGCGTTCAAACATAATCAAATGAGCATGACAGTATTTACAAAACACATGGCAATTTTTAAAATGGTCATCTTTTTATCACTTAAGATATACAATTTATCAAAAAAATGTTAATGGTTGTATCTCTTACGATTCTTGAGATCTAACGACACGTGTTTTATTCTTCCGTATACTTAACTTCTC
>JAQIXJ010004212.1:0-11214 GCA_034700185.1 Phthiracarus laevigatus | reverse complement strand
CGATATCTTCGTCATCTGATTGCTGTTGTTGTGGCTGAACACTAGTAGAAACAAGTACTTGAATTGGTTGTTGAGATGAAGTACTGATATTTATACTCATTTCAATTTGTTCTGTTGATTGAATGATAGGAATTTGTTGCGCTGAACGTTCATTATCTGATTCATTCGATGAATGTGTTGCCAATTTCTTTCTTTGAGCTTCGTCTGGAGATTTAGATGGACTTCGTTTCATTTTTCGATTTATGAATTTCTGTAAAATTTACAATTTGATTTTTACAAATTTATATTATTAGAAATATATTGTTGAACACAATTCATTAAAAAGTCCATTTTTATTTAAACAATTAAATTTTGAAATGTTTACATCTTTTAAATTTATGGAATATGTACAAAAGATTATGAGCTTATTATGTCCTAACAATATTTTTCATCTGATATATTTGAAAACATAATTTTATTAATTTTTCATCTGACTTCGCTATTTGTCGGATATATAGATTTGACTATGTTTATCCGTTTGTCTCTCTGTCTGTCGGTGGTCACTCTTATGCTAATTAAGGGATTTTGATCTTTTCTATAATATAGTGATTTAACAAACTTCTTACTTTAATAAAGGGATTTACACCGTTTTGCGGATGAATGCTTATTGTAAGTTGTAAATCAAATATTTATTTATTAGGTTTTAGAAAATGTTTATAAATTATTCAAAGCAAAATCAGTAATTATTCAAAATACAGCATAATTTAGTTTTTTCAGGTAATATGCTGTTTTATTGTCTTTACATAATTCTTAGTAAAGATAAACATTATTAAAATTTACGGACAATTTTTTAAAAATAATAAAATTAATTAAATTAACTAATTTTACAAAATTTAGAATAAAAAAGGCAAAATCGATACAAGTTATCCCATAAGAGAAAAATAAAACCGTAAAATTGTGTTCACCTATTTTCAAGCTCATATCACACAATTTGGCTTAATAAACTAAAATTTGATTAAAGAAAATTTATTGTTTAGTTTATATAAACTGTTTCACAGTAAGCGATATAACGTATTTATTTTTTATAATCGTAAATATAGCATTTATTTTCCATTCAATTTTTGATTATTTTATGAAATAATATATAAAAATAACACAGATATGCCAACAAATACGATAATTTTGGAATAAAATATTCTATTATGATTATTTTGATTCCAAACCCCATTGGTTTGGAGGCACACCACTCCATAAGCTTTTAAAGCGAACATTTGTTTTTTTTCTGATTTGGAAATCACATCTTCACGATTCGGGTATTCAATCATTTGAGATCAATCACACTGACTTTGACTACCACTGTACATATTCTAGACTTGCATCCCATTGCTCAGTGAACAATATTGAATCCAAACTCGGGAAATGAAAATCAGTTGTACTTCTTTGATGGGTTAATGGACTTTTTTGATCGATATATAACGTCCACATCAATGAGTCATTTTCTGAAGAAAGCGGATTTAAGTGAAAAACTAATTTATTTGTAGTATCCAAATCGCATATAACTTTTGCTCTCAATAATTCCATGAGTGTATAAGAATGTATTTTTTCCCCAAATTTGAGTCTAAAATACCCTTAAAAAATAATAAGTGATACAAGTTACCCCATAAGAGAAAAAAAAATAAAACCGTAAATTTTTATTCACCTATTTTTGAGCTCATATCACACAATATGGGTTAAAAAACTAAAATATGACTAACCATAAAGATAAATTTAGTGTTTAGTTTACAATAACTGTTTCACAGTAAGCGATATAAGTTTTTATTTTTTATAATCATAAATATAGCATTTATTTTCTATTCAATTTTGATTATTTTATGAAATAATATATGAAAATAACACAGATATGCCATCAAATTCGATAATTACGAATAAAATATTCTATAATGATTATTTTTATTCCAAACCCCATTGGTTTGGAGGCACACCACTCCATATGCTTTTAAAACGAACATTTGTTGGTTTTTGCTGATTTGGAAACGGCTGAGGATATTGAATCACATCTTCACGATTCGCATACTCAATCATTTGAGACCAATTACACTGACTCTGATACCACTGTACATATTCTAGACCTGCATCCCATTGGTCAGTGAACAATACCTTACTAATTGAATCCAAACTCGGGAAATGAAAATCAATTGTCCTGTTTTGATGGGTTAATCGACAATTTTGATCGATATATAACGTCCACATCAATGAATAATTTTCTGAAGAAAGCGGCTTTAAGTGAAAAACTAATTTATTTGTTGTATCCAAATCGCATATAACTTTTGCTTTCAATAATTCCATGAGTGTATAAAAATATTTTTTTTCCCCAAATTTGAGTCTAAAATACCCTTCAAAAATAATAAGTGTTCCGCCCTGAAACAGTGTGTAATTTCTTTTCGAATTGACGTTTCTTTCGATTAAATCAATCATTAATAACTTTGTAGTGCAATCCAAAAATATTGCCCAACGATGTTCGCCAATCGTAAATCTATTCGGTTGTGCGCATTGAACCGCATATGGATTGCCATCCAATTCCCAAATACCGCGAGTATTATCTCTGCCACTATAATACCATCGCCTCAATCCTGTGTTGTCATAATGTTTGACAATCATAACACCAAACTTGATGTTTCGTTCGTGCGAATATGGATAAATGCAATTAATTTGGAAAGTTTCGGTTGCACCCAATGTTTGATAACGAGTGTGAACGAACATACAAGTGGTTTTCAAAACCCCATAATTATCCACAAACAAATGAAATCCCGTTTCCTTAACATTGTTCCCCATGTAAGTCCTATTAGATCTTTCAGCCACAAACCACACTCGACTGATGTACAAAAACCACGGACACGAATCAACTCGAACGGGTACGCAATAATCATTCTGCTTACCCGTTTCATTCTTCGTGATGTCTTTAAGAAAGAGACAGCACCTAAACGTGTAAAAACTTCGTTGCTCTACATATGTGCGTTTGAAACAGGCTTTGATTATTTGCGATGTTGTTGTTGGTTTTATTGTTGTCGCACCAGTGGTCCAGTATTCACGCATTGGATCATCGATGCCAACGCCAAGTCGCTCAGCCAACTGATCTAAAAGTCTTTGTGTGCGCTGTTCAGAGCTTGTATGATATGATCGTTGTGTTGATGAAACAGCAGTAGCGGTGCCACTCGTTCCTGCTATTTGTTGATCATATTGAATGCGTCGCTGTGATGCTAACGCTGCATCTTTTAACTGTCGTAAGTCTTCATCATCTGATTCACTTGTATCAGATTGTTGTTGCTGTTGTCTATGTGCTGATGGCTGTGACTCGATTTGGCCAGAGATTGGTTGATCTGTTTGTTTTGTGCGACGAGATTGAAGCGCTATCATTCTTAAAGCATCGATATCTTCGTCATCTGATTGTTGATGTTGTGGCTGAACACTAGTAGAAACAAGTACTTGAATTGGTTGTTGAGATGAAGTACTGATATTTATACTCATATCAATTTGTTCAGTTGATTGAATGACTGGAATTTGTTGCGATGAACGTTCATTATCTGATTCACTCGATGATTGTGTGGCCAATTTCTTTCTCTGAGATTCGTTTGGAGATGGGCTTCGTTTCATGTCTTGATTTATCAATTTCCGCAAAATTAGATTTTATTAATTTTCATAAAACTTAATGTTAGATTTTTAGATTTATATTATCTAATAATATCAAAAATAGTTTTAACTATGAAAGAGCATTGTTGTTTCAAGAATTAATAAAACTGCGTTTCAACAATAAAACAATATATAACGATTATATGATCAATTTAAACGTTATACGGGCTATAAAGTCGTGAATCAAATTAATAAATAATTTTAGCATATAATGCGTTGCATTCTTCAGGTGATTAATTAATCTATAACTACTTAATACCAGGAAATTTAGAGAAAGCGTTTGGAGTTTATATTGAGTTCCGTAAAGAAAACCAATTTAAAACCTCTTACGAAGTATTAAAAAATCCGGACAAATGTGTACTTAAATGGGTGGAGTCGTGTTCCTGCGAACGCTGTCGAAGCTGGATCTGAAAGTGGGAGTAAAACATATGTCGGCCGCGAAACTTATAATTATATTCCGGAAAAAATAGTTTTAGAACATAAATTTAAATTTTATTTCGCGAAAGACAATGGCAGTTCTGAACGAGATAAGTATGAATGGTTAACGTCATCAAATGATAACGCTGTTCCTAAAACGTCAGCATACAATTACAATATGGTTATTATACTAATAATTGCATTTATTATTCTTGTTTTCATTGTTATTATAATTGTGGTCATCATTTTAAAAATCCGAAAAGCGAAACAAAGGCTAGAAAATGAAGCAAATAATCATCAAATAGAATCACTTATAGACGATAAAAATACTGTCAATGCAAGTAGATTTTCATTTGCAGCTTTTTTCAAGTTTAACAGTAACAGTCATACGAATGATTCGGAGAAATTAAAAGTTCGTTATAACAACGATTAAATTAAATAAGTAAAATCAATATTGAATGTTAGTTTTAATAAAAACTTTTATAAATTTTAATGATGACAGACACAAATTATACAAATACTTTATTATTAATATATAACTTACACATACAATACAGAATTAATGTAATTTAAGATAATTTTTTAACTGATAATAAATATACGAAATTTTATAAAAAACTAAGTGCCATTTGATTGATTATTTGTTATTTACCAAAATACTTAATTTATTAATTTATGACGATTTATGACGTGTAAATTCAATAAAGAATTAATTACACGTTCATAAAGGTAAAACCAAAATATGATGATTTTAATCTAACTATTAGTTACTATATAACTCATCTAATTGTGTTTGTTTGCTATAACTTGGATTAAATAACATATTATGATTTAATGCTATCGTTTTCTTTAATTTTAAATGACAAAGAAATATTAGAATCAATAAGAATACGTTTAACAAAATTAATAAACTGATTATATAGTATAGAGAGTAACACTTATTTTCCTCATTATTAATGATATTACTTGGAATTGTTGATAAATCGTTTGCTTTAGTTTCGGTCCATTCGTAATACTTTACATAATCAATAATAAATCTAGACTTTTTAAAGTCTTCGTGAATATTACTGTGATCAGTGGAACCATAAAATTGATTTGTAAGCAACAAATAAAATGAATGATCAAACGGTGCACCTTTTTTCCGATAATTTTCATCATTACTTAATTTAAATTTTTTATGAATGAATACTTTGAAAACAATTTGATCGTCAATTTTCCAAATCATATCTGTTTTATTCCATTCCAACGCAAATATATGAAATCCATTGTCCAGTTGGGATTCAATCTCTTTATCTAAAGTTGTTTCATCTGACGAATAATTTCCAAATTTAATTCCAAAGCCTGTAAGTTTTGTTTGTGTTTTCAAGTGTTGGTTATCTTGTCTTAATATATCAATATATCCGCCACTAGAGTCATATTGTGTGCCATAAACTTCTTCTAATGGATACATAGCCATATAAGCCACAGCGTTGTTGTGTTCCAAACTGGCATTGATTTCCCATTTACCATACGTCAGCCCAAATTTAGTCTTAATTCCAGTCGCCCTTAGTTTACAAGATTCATCCGTAATTCTCTCAACAGATACTATTAGATTATGGTCTATGACTTGTGGATAATTATCATAACAAGTATATCCTTTAATAATTTATACATATATTTGTTTTAATCATTTATAATTTTATTAAACTCATCAGTTATACCATCAGTAAAGTCGTGTATTGCCCATAATTTCTTATTAAATGAATTATTGGCAAAATAATCGCTCCATCTTTCAACCCAATCAGCATTGCTTATTAATAAATTATTTTGATTTAAATAAAATTTAAATAAAATCATAATAAAATAGTATTTTCTTGAATTATACATATTTTATGAATATATTATTTTTATACTCTTATTATGAATTTGGTATAATTGGTCTCAAACTAGATAAAAGGCTCTTAACTGTTTCAATCTTAAAGAAATAATTGATTAAAAGTAAATGAAAATTTATAGTTTCTCTCTTTGGTACTAAGCATATATTACATACTGTTTATTATAATAAAAGGATTTGATTCAAATCTCTTCTTGTTGTTTACAAGCATTTGCACATTAATCTATTCGAAGCACAGCTTCCTAATTATAATCATAACTACGCTTTTAGCCTTAATTAAGCAAATATACATTGGACTTAGCTTTCTTGATATTGATCTAATAATCCATATTTCAGAAGAAAACTGTGCGTTTGTTTTACATTGATAGCGTTTAATTCTCTAATAAGTTCTACTTATCGATTATATTAAGTTATTAGTATGCAAAAAATTTGTTCACTAATCCCACCTTTTCCAGCAATAACATAATTCGAACTAAGATTTTAGCGATAGATTAGCTAAGTTAACATAATCATTAAAATAAATTTTAACATAATTATATATTTTTGGTTATCCTGTTATGAATATTTGTTAAAATAATATTGACCATCATTATAAAGGGATAATTTTTATATTTTAAATGTTTTCTCCAGGACTTGACCGTAAGATAAGATATACTAAACTAATGACAGTGTGTTTATGTATAAATGTTTAATTTATAATTAATTTTTTATCGCTGCAATTTCAAAAGTAAAATAACGGGAGAATTCCCGAAACAGGAGCATTTTGGTCACACTAATTAGAACACAAACTCTTTAATGATTTCTGATAAATAAATATTTAAGTATGCACACGCATTGCATTTATGCTTAAACTAAGTGCAAAACACTTTCAAAGACAGACTCATAAAACACTTTATACTTAACACAAAATTTCCGCTCCGAGAAACTAACTTTTAATTAAATTTAATGAGTACTGAGAAATCAGAAATAGATTATAGATGACGATAATTGCAAACGGGTTGGAAACAAAATACACAGAATGAGAGAACGGGAAGCTAAAGATTTCACGATTTTAATGATTCCTAGAATATACTATATCAGTAGTTTTCAAACTTTTTCTTTACGCGGCCAACAATTTCGAATCTTATTTTTTAAAATTAATGAAAATGAATTGTTTGAATTTAAGCAAATAATATATTTATTTATATTTAATATAATTCAACAGCGCTAATCTCAAATCATTTTCAGCATTAATAATAAAAATGTAAGAGTAATGCATATGTCATAAAATTGCTTTTTATTTTCAACTTGAAGTTGTGACCTATAACAAATGCTTATTTCAAAAAAGGCTGCAACCTAAACTTTTAATTCTAGGGCCCTGTTTTGGGTTGCGATACATAGTATGGGAACATCTGTAATATAATACATACCTTTACCATGCGAATAAATTGAAGCTGTCTGTTTAGTGCCAACAAAGTTTCACAATCTTACTAAATTTTCAATTTATCAATATTTTTTATATATTTGGTTCGTTTCAAATAATGGCACAAAGATGCTATACATATTTATTTATTAACACAAAATATTTAGCCACTTATAATTTTATTTTTAGTTTTGGGTAATTGCCGGATCTTAGCCGATGAAGATGATTATCCCATCGGGAAACAGACCATCTATATTATAACACAATCATAGAAACCTAAATGGGAATGCATATGTGTTTGAAGTGATTATATTTTTGATACTCGTTGCGTGCAAACTCTAATTTTTGGATTTTAAGCTCACTTTCTTGAAAGCTTAAAACTAGTATATTTGTTAAAGTCATTTACATGAACCTATGAAAAAATGATTAACTGATGTCCTTTATTAAGCTAAATTAATTATTATACATATTATGTCGATATTTTTATTACATTAGTATTTTACTCCTTCGAAAATAAATTGTAATAAAACTATTAGATTAGAAATTAGAGAACATAAACATCTGAAAATGGTAAATATGTTCAATTGTTATCAAACAACTCGATAACATGTGTCTCATTGTTATAAATTGAGTTAAATGTATTATCATTATTTAACGCTTTCTTTTCCCTGAAAACTGATTTAAATTTTTCCCGATAACAATAAAGAAATATTGAAATTAAAACAAAAGTTATCGTCAAAATTATTAAAATAATTGTATAATAATGATTGCTACATGACTTATCTTCGGGGTTAATGTTAGGACTTATTGACGTAATAGTTGATACAACGATTAGTTCATCAATCCATTCATAATATTTTACATAATCAACAATAAAATTAGATTTTTTAAAATCTTCATGAATATCACTGTGATTAGTGGAACGATAAAATTGATTTGTAAGCAACAAATAAAATGGTTGATCAAACGGTTGGCTTTTTTTCTGATAATATTTAACATTACTTAATTTAAAATATTTATAAGTAAATACTCTGAAAACAATTAGATTATCAATTTTCCAAATCATATCTGTTTTATTCCATTCGAACGTAATTATATGAAATCCAGTTTCCAATTGAGATTCGATATCTTTATCTAAAGATGTAGATTCTGACGAATTATTTCCAAATATAACACCAAATCTTGTACGCTTTGTTTGTAATTTTAATTGTTCGTTATCATATGTAAACATATGAATGCTTACACCTTTTTCAGAATCTTTTACTACTGGAAACATAGTAATATAAGCCACAGCTTTGTTGTACTCAACACTGGCATTGATTTTCCATTTACCATAAGTTCTTCCGAAATTAGTGTAAAATCCAGTCGCCCTTAGTTTACAGGATTCATCCGTAATTCTCTTTACAGATAGTATTAATTTATTGTCAATAACGTGTGGATAATTATCATGACAAGTATATCCTGTATTAAAATATCTATATATTTTAATTATTTATATTTTTATTTTGCTCTTCATTTTACCATTAGTAGTGTTTTGCACTTTCCACAAACTCTTATCAAATGTATTATTAGCGAAATGATCGCTCCATTTTACAACCCAATCGCCACTACATATCAATGAATTATTTTGATTTAAATAAAAATCAAATAAAGTTATAACAAAATAGTATTTGACTTTATTTAACATATCGAGTGAAAGTTATTTAAATGTTTTAAATATGAATTTTGTTAAATTTTTATTAATATCGGCACAAAATATTATAATTAAGCTAACACTGAAAATTTACTACAACTTCTGCATTTATGTTTACTGTTCAATATATACTGATTCTCTTTTATACCAACTATTACACTTTCGCATTAATTAATACAATCAGCAAATAAGATTTTTATCTGTTCTAAGATTATATATCCAATTGTGTATTTAATTAATATAAACTAAATGCTTATATGATCGAGAAAAAAAATTTAGCAGTGCATAACAGTTGTAAATATAGATATGTTTTTTCGCGATTGCATGTAATGCTGCGTTTAATAAGTAAGGACGCGACGTTTATGACATTATTTTTTGATTTAAGGCCTATAAAAATGACTTTAAAATAGAAAAATATGACCTTAAAAATGACTTTATTTTCTAATAAACAATTAAAGTACTTTAAATAAATTTAAAATAATAAAGTAAATCTATTTTATTATTTTCATTAAAACTCTTATCTATAATTATCTAAAATATTTTTATAATAATGAAAACTTTTTTCTCCGTCACAACACAGAAGCATCATTTGACTAAACACTTCAAAGTTAAGTAAATATATTGTTCAAGTTTAAATGATAACTTTATGCAGTTTTAGGCATAACTGAAAATTTTATTAATTTTATAACAAGTCGGAACTATATAAATAAGTGATTTTTTGTGAAATTTTCTAAGCAAAATACTTTGACTAGAAATATTACCCAACGGTTCAAATATGACTTCATGACCTAACAAATGCTTCTCAAATGACTTGAATTTCAATGATTTATAAACATAACCTTTTAAAAAGTCTTTATACTGGTCAATAAAAAAATATTAAAGTCATAAACGTCGCGTCCTTATTAATAAGTTAATTCACTTTTTAATCAATTACATTTAGAAAGTTACAAATATGCTTGGGTTGGGTACATAACTTTATCTTTGCATGCTAAAGAAAAAATAGTAATAAATTTGTGGCATAAAATGAAAAATCCTATTTTAATTTGAAAATTTGGTTTGTAATTTAAGACCTTTCGGCTGTTGTTCTAATAATAGTAGTGATTCAGAAAAGTCAAAAGTTGAGAGTAATTAATTTTATTATACTATGAATCTTATAATATATATAAGAAGAAAAGTATATATAATGTACATCACAAAATATTTTATAACAGTACGTATTAAAATATAAAATATTTAATTTTCCTTAATAATGCGTTATTATTTGCTGAAAAATAATACTTAATTTCTAATTATTGTTTGCGAGCGAAACCAGTCGGAAAATTAATAATTTACTAGTTTTGTTTATGTGCAACTTTCATAAACGTAATTATCGGTCAAATCCATTTGTATCTTTAGGTTGTTTTGATACTTTACGAAACTTAACAACTGTTTTCTATTTGAGTCCAATTTTGTTTTGCACTTTCGAAGTTTATAGTATAGTGCGACCCCAGAGGCTGCCTCTAATTTTTGTGACCCTTTTTGGTCCTATAAAAGGACCCACACTTTCCGTTTCTCTTTCTCTCGCTTCCGATTATCAAACAGTGACAATCAAAGTCACTTCAAAAACCGTTTTGTAACTCATCATTTGATGAGTATCCGTATTTCAATGTTTAATTTTTAATCAATAAAATTAGTTTTCATTCAAAATCAGTGTTCATCATTCACTCCATTCATTATTTGTGATCAGAGGTCACAATTTTGGCGCAGTCGGCAGGATCGAAATCGAAATCGACTAATTTTCGGATCGAAAAGAAACAAAGAAAGCGGGAACTCATCTAAAGTCGAAAATGGCGGGAAGAAAGAAAAATCGAAATCAACAAAATCAAAGCGCAACACCAGTTCGGACTCGAAGTGCATCACTCCCTCGCACACGAAGCACTCAACTGAATCAACTGATTCCTTCTGTGTCACCACAAAGCACTCCAGCGATGGTCAGAACGAAACCACCGGAAACACGTGTTGACGGAAATCAATCATCAATGCTTCGCTTTGATTTCGGAGACCCAACTCAAACTCAAAGTCAAACTCAAACCACACCATCGCTCGTACACAACACAACTGCCAAACTCTGTGACAGTTTCACTGGAAGTGATGGATTGGTTCGAATCGAAGATTGGCTCACCA
>JAQIXJ010004211.1:0-11216 GCA_034700185.1 Phthiracarus laevigatus | reverse complement strand
TAGATGGACGATCAAATAGCTTTATTAATAAACTCGTGGTGCGAACTTTTACTCCTAAGCTGTTGTTATAGATCGATATCAGTTCCAAACGAAATTCGCCTTTCAAGCGGTAAAAGCGTTACTCTTCGACAATCCAGACAATTAGGTCTCGGAAATGTTATTGAAAGAATGCTCAATTTAACCGAAGATTTGCGGCGATTGCAGTTCGATCAGTACGAGTACTGCTGTCTTAAAGTGATTATACTATTAACCTCTGGTAACAATAATATTTCATTGGCTATTTATTAAATCAATTTATCGATTTACCGTATATTTTAATTGTAGATGCAAGTAGTTTAAAAGAAGCTGATAAAGTTCGTGGTTGTCAAAAACAAGTATTAGAAGCGCTACAAACATATACGTTAACCCACTATCCAAGTCAACCCTCAAAATTTGGTGAACTATTGTTACGCATTCCCGATTTAGAGCGTACTTCTCAGGTCGGAAAAGAGTCACTGGTCTCTAAGCAAAAGGAGGGAGACGTGCCTTCATTTAATCTTCTTATGGAACTACTCCGAGGGGACCATTAACTATTATATTTTTTTAATTTAATAAGTTTTTTTCACTTTGTGTGACACTGTGCCAATTTTTTAAATTATTCTCCCAATTTAGTTTGGGATAAAAAAATTGTAAAGGAAGTCAGTGTCATATAAGCCATATGTTCTTTGTTTCGTGTGTTGTGTGCGCATTCGTGTGTTATCTGTGTTTGACTTATTTTGCCAAATAGTAGCAAATGTCGTACACTACGCCTAATTCGTAAATATTGCTAATTGTGTTTTGGGTTCAATGGCATGTGAGAATTTGGTGTTTTTGATTATATCGAAAACATCATTGTTGGACTAAAGTTGTTTTGCATAATGGAAAATGGGTACACTTTTTAGCACTTTAAAGGGTATTGTATTGACTGTACAGTAAAATAGGAAACATTTTTTACAAAACTTATTAACTTTAATTAAGACTAAATATATTAATTGAAATTAAGGAATAACTTATTTTCATTTAAAGCCTTGAATTTAATGATGAAAAAAATGGGAGTGCAATAAATTTTATCAAATAATATCATCAACAATTTTTTTTATTATATACGGTAAACATAAAATATTCATATATAAATAATTAAAAATATATATATATAAATAAACTTATATAATTTTATTCAGACTTGAAATGTAAAAAATTTTCAATTTTAATGTTGTCCACACAATAATATTTTTATACGAAGACTTATCCCACCCGTTGCTGATTGATAATTGAAAATTTTGTACATTTCATTACAAATCAAATAGAAAATTATTTATCCATTTTTAAACATCAAAATAATGTTGTGTATAAAATTGACTAAAGAACTTCATCTTTAACTACACTTTTTAGCATATTATTTGAAAGCATAAAATAAACATTTTTTAGAAAAAAATTTAGATTATTACAAATTATATTCTGTTTTAGATTAATACTGTAAATGTACATTAGGTTAACATATGTTATATATTATTTTATATTGTGATGCAATGCGTTAAGATTTTTTTAAATAATTATTTGTCCTTTTATTAATAAAATTTCCGCAATTTTTCAAATTAAAGTTGTGTCCATGTTTTCAAGTATATATAAAGTTTTTTATAAGAATGACAAAAAGGATGATAAAAAAGATGACAAAAAAGATAATTATCCAAAAAAAAGTTTTGGGGATCAAAACCCAGGCTATACCGGCAGCCGTTTTGGAAGCAAAAAATGAAATGGTAAGTTTAAAAAGTATTTTTAAATATTAAACAAATAACCTGTAGACAAAGATTTTTTAAACAGGAAAACGAACAATTTCTCGAACCGGTAATTTTTAAGCTTAGTTTGAATACAATTTCTCTATTTTAATTATTTTTATATAATTTTACTTTATATAAATTCTTTTATACTTAATCAACATAATTAAAATTAATTAAATAAAATATTACATAAAAATGTAATAAATTAATTCGAAATTTTTCATCCTAAAATAAATGTTAAAATAGTTTTTTAGCTCACTTTTTTAAATAAAAGTCGAGCTTATGGATTTGACGATGTTTGTCTGTCAGTCCCGGTGTACGCAGTCTTATATTAATTAAGGAATTTAACATATTTATTATTAATTTGAAAGATTTTAAATTGTACAATTTTGGCTTTAAAACTAATATATATATTTATGACATATGAATCCATATATCTATTAAAAGTGAGCTCTCTATGAATGTGTCGTTCTTGTTTTAATAATAGTTTTGGTTTAATAAAAAATTGTTTATATTTTATTACGAAGTCTATTCCTAAAAGTTGCGAATAAGTCAAACGGTGGTTCAATATATGTAATACCTTATAAACTAAATTATTTTCTTAATTATGATTTAAAATGAAAAACACTGCTTTTACAGAAATATAATTATTAATGGGTAAACTTTTTTATTTTAGCTTTAACTCGTTAACCTTCACTGGTAATACAAGTTCTGAAAAAATAGTTGTGAATATTTAAATATCGGTTCGTGAAATCTTTGGTTCAATTGTTTAGATTTAAATATATTTCTATTTCTATTTTATATATAAAAGACATTGATTTTCAAAACCAATTTGAAATTTCACTAAACTCTGAAACTTTTCACTCATTAAATCATGTTTTAACAATATTGATACAACTCGTTTAAGCAGCTACTCGTACGTTTTAGTTTGCTAGTCGGCCAAAATGTCGAAAACTTGTTAGCATTAATAGCTACTCGAACATAAGCATAGCGAATAGGGACCAAATTTTCATTAACAGGCTTGCGAGAGATTTTTCTATGTATACTTTATGCTTATGTTCGAGTAGCAACTGAAAAGGTTTGAGTAGCTATCGAAAGCGAACCAGTTTTGACATTTTGTTCGAGTAGCAAACTAAAACGTACGAGTTCTGACTTAAATGAATGGTAAAAAGGGTGACAAAGGAACTCACCGAACTCTGCCGTTATGTATTATACTGCCAGTATTGTTGAAAAAACTTAAATTAGTATAAAATTTAATCACGCCCTATTGTTTATAATTATTGCCTTTAAATGTTTTTCGATTTAACTTAAATAATCATAATGTGGAGTTTTAATAAACTGATTAAACATGTTCTTCAAAATGAGGAACTTTGTATTAAGATAGGTTTATTGTTTTATTGAGGTTGGTTAGGATTTTGTAGGTATTAATAGATTTTGTTAAGTATGGTAGGTTTGGATAGGCTTTGATAAGTTTGTATAGGTTTTGGTAGGTTAGGATCAATTTTAGTTGGAATTGTTAGGTATTGGTGTTTGGATAAGCATTTTTTGTTAATGTTTTAACATTAATTTACAGCGATTTATATTTAGCTCGTAAATAATTTTTTATAAAATTTACAACAATTGATTATAAATTATTTTATTACTTTTTTACAATAATACTGTCGGGATAATACATAACCACCAGGAACTCTAAAAGAAGGTATATCCATCCTAAAAAATGGCTTTATAATTTAAAAAACTTAATTTCGTAAATTCTATTCTAATTTAATTATACTTTAGTACATTGACTAAAACGATAATTTGTTTTACAAATCAAGGAAAATATTAATAAATTTTTTGTAACGCATTATAATTTTTGCAAAGAATCTCAAAGATTTTTTTTTGTGAAATGTTCAAAGAATTTACAAAAACTGTTTTCTTATGTTAAAGAATATGTGTAATGGTTGGAGTTAAGAGTCTATTTAATTTACTCTATTCTTCCGCTCCACGATCTTAATCTTATTAAATCTGATTTATTAATATTTTGATCCTTGGATTTGTTGACTTCGATTAGCTTTTGTTGATTTTTCTTTGCCAATGTTTGGTCTAATTCTGAATCTTTTGATGTAACAGGCCCTTGATTTTCTCTGCTGATTTGCCACAAATATTTGTATTTAAGTGATCCGTACATTGGAAAATCTGGTTTATCTTCACTTTCGTTAGTTTTCTGATTCGCTTCTGATAATTTTTTTGTGAGTGAATTATGAGTTGCTTCTATCATAAAAATTTAAAGAATTCCTAATAATAATTTAAAGTAATAAACAGATATCGAAAAATTCACATGTAACTAACAAGTAAGGTATAAAGATAGTTCCAACAAGGACTACCTCAAAGAAAGACGCAATGGCATTATCAAATGGTTAGCTAATATTTTGCCCTTTGATAGGTTTAATTTTTTTGAGAATTTATTATTTGTAATATTAGACTTTATAATTCTCATAATTTAATATTAGATATTCTCAATAACGAATGAAAATATTTATATTTTCAATTCCCTTACCATTCCATTAAAACACTTAAGATTTGTGCTACCATTTCATTAAAGTCAAAAATAATTACAAACTTCATTAATGGTCCATTACCGTGAAATATTTCAACTCCCCTAACATTCCAATCATTACCGTTCCATTATTAAAAATATTTTAGCATTACCTTCTACTCATTTTGGGATGGGATTTTAGAATGAATTGTAGAACTTTAAAACTGAGAAAATGCAGATCATGTACAGAAAAATGACAACTTAATATTTATCAAGAGTAATTTTAATTGGTAAAATTTTACATTTTAATACTTACGGTAATACTATTTTTTATAACTTGGGAGTTGGGTAAAGTGGCTAAAAATATAGAAGTCTAAAGTCTATACTCTAGAAGTATTTAGAATTATAATAAGATTGTACCATTTATTACAAACTTTTAACATTTATACATTTAAATTTCGATAATTAAGCATAATAATTCATAAATTTTATTATGACTTACTAAACATTTCTTTATCTTCAGTTTTCTGATAATTTCGTAGAGTTTCGACACCATGTTTACTTGATTTGACTGTAATTGAATCTTCATCTAACTTTTTCTGATAATTAGTAAGACTTTCATCTAAACATTTAACGGAATTATCAATACTTTTTTGCGTAATTTCTAACTTATTTAATTGTGTCTTAAAGTTATTAATTTGTTCCGTTTGTTGGGAAATATTCATTTCCAACTTATCCATCATTTTTTGCAAACTCTCTATTACTAGTTTTAATTCATTGATGCTATTTTGATTCTGATTTGTATTCGCTTTAATATCAATCTTATTATTATTACTACTAATAAGGCTCTGGATCCTAGAATGATACTTATATTCGCACAATTGTTTGTGAACTCTCATCTCTTCCACAGTTTTAACTTTATAGTTACAGCCATACACTAAATAATCGCAATATATATCTTCTGTCCATCCAACACGGCTTACGTTGAAACTCATACTTTAAAACTTGACGTATTATTAACTCTTAACAAATTATCCTTACTTTAAAAATTTAAAAAATTGTCATTAAACTCTAGTAAATTATATGAAGCGTACGGAATTAGTTTATGAAACTGAAGTTTTTTACTTGTATTAATATTAAATACATTATTGTGCAAAATACACCCTTAATTATAATCTTTTATTGTTAAACAAATAACCATATTTTATTGTGTATTTAATCAATATCTGATAAAATGCCTACAATCTAATTTAAACATCATTATTTAATCATTTATCAGTATTAAGAATGGCATTGTTTCGTACTATCAATAAACTGTATTGCATTAGTTTTGCTTTTAGTTTAACCCAATAAATTTTTTATTTATTTAGGGCTTCTGAAACACTTTTAAAATAACTTTTTTGTTTTAAATCTTAGCACAATGATTTTAATTATTTATATAACATTTATGACATTTTTTTCCGTGAGGTTAAATTATTATGATAATTATTCTGCTTTATTTGATAAATTAAAAAAAATTAAACAAATTCATTATATTACTTTTTAAAATTATAATTATAAATATTATTAACCAAAACACATGTTAAATGCGTTGTTATAGTAATAATTTTTATTTTCAATTTAATAGCATTGGTATGTAAGACGAATTCTATCTAAACACAGCATATATTACTTAGAGTATTCAAATATAAATAGACCATTATAATTATCTAGAAAGTTAATGGAATAATAGTGATCGCTGATCAATTCGATCAGAATCCGCTAGAAAATTGATTAAACAGGATGTGATACTAATCAAATTTTTTTTATAAACAATGATTTCCATAGCTAACGACAAAGTCCAAATAAAATTAAGACTTATATTAGAAAAATGTACGAAAATTTATTGTCAACAGTAGTATAATTATATTTTTATGTTAATTTGATTAATTAAGTGTCAAATAATGATGCGTCGCATACACACGCAGCAGGAAATCTATATAAACGCATGAATGGACATTGCTTAACATTGTCCACATCCACACTAATAAGCAAATGAGTTCTGTATTTCTGTGTGCATCGCACGTTAATACCACCACATCTTGAGCTGTCTTTGCATTTACTTCCAGGAATCCTATCGAATTATTTATAAGAAAAATTAATTATAATCGATGGTTTAAATTGCATTTTATATAAATTTTACTTAATTGATTTATTTAAATTAAATAGTAGGTATACTTAAATACTTATTATCGGATAAATTTCTATTAATAAATATATTTAGGATGTTTATAATCATTTTACTAAAACTAATAGATTACATGTTTCTATAAAATACATTTAAAAAATCCCATATTATAAATTAAATTGAGCATATTTTCTTACCTGCATATTTCCACACCAATGTGCTGATGATAAAAATCTGTTTGCACAATAATGTAATAGTTTCCATTTACATCTTGTCCAACACTCGGCACTATAAATTTTTTATCGCTCGGACATAATGAAATTTGGTCAATTGTGCTTTTATTTTTAGCGTCTATTATTGAGTAAGGTTCGTAATCATGAAAATCAGATAAATTAGTAGGCATTTCAATATACATTCGTTTCATTTGATCTTCACATTTTTCTACAATATCTTCTATTAATTCTCTAAATTTTAAACGATAATTATCATAAAATAATTGGCGCACGAAAATTGTGGAAAACATGAAAAGTCAAAAGTAATTTTCTCACTAAATTATATAGTTTTATTTTTATTTGAAAACCTAATATTTTTTATATGATTGATGACATTCTATGGCAGAGCTATATCTAGTAATTATTTTATGTAATTCTAATGCTATATTCTTAATTTTTTATTCTTAAATACTGATTAAATGAGTTTGACTCACTATTCCATATATATCAATCTAAATACTTATTTGTTAATGTTATTACCAGTTTCTTAGGCTTTCTATCATTACATTCTAATAGTTTCACATAAAACATTTTGTAAAACATACAAAGTATATATATATATGTTCGATCAATCGATCAAATATCGAGACAATACTGTAAATAGCTCCCATGAAAACTATGCCTGAATCAAATTTAGTTCTTTATGACTATTTTGTTACTGGTTAACTTATTAAACTTTTTATAGATTTACAAAAAATATACATTCTTCAAAAAATTATTTTTAACTCACTTTTTATATAAAAAGCTTATGGATTTGACAATATCTGTCTGTACTTTCACAATCATAAATTAGTATAGTATTAGTCAAATTAGTAAAAGGATTTTACATGTTTCTTATAATAATAAAGGGAATTGTCATTTTGCCATCTTTGCTTAAAAACTTATATATTTGTGACATACAAGTATGCATTAACCTATGAAAAAGTGAGCTCTCTATCAATGTGTCGTTCTTGTTTGGCCAAAAATTTAATTTTAGCGAGAATGTGATTTTAATGTTCATAATTATATTTTGTGAGACAATATGCCATTTTGGTATATAGTCATCGACTGTTATTTTCTTTATAATAATATTCATATAATTTAAAGATTTAATCATACCTTACAAAAACAAGAACTCTTTAAAATTGTTTGCTTAAATAAATAGTTAAAAAAGAAAAAATCATTATAAATAGAATTAACTCTGTGTTACTTATAAAAACTAGAATTACTTTAAAATAGGTTAAAAGAGCTATTTTGTTTCAGTAAGTTTATATGGGTCTCTGGCTTTTCATGACCAATTCCTGCAAATAGCGATTCAAATTAGTTTTTGCATGTGTATAACCTGAAATATTAAATACTGTATATGGTGATATACTGTAGCAGCAGTATAGACAACTTGTTTTATCTGTCACAATAACTTAAAAATATTCTCTACGCTAACAAATAAAAGCTATGAATTAATAATTACCGCGGATAAGTATGATCGTATTCAC
Source organism: Phthiracarus laevigatus (assembly GCA_034700185.1). NCBI lineage: Eukaryota > Metazoa > Arthropoda > Arachnida > Sarcoptiformes > Phthiracaridae > Phthiracarus > Phthiracarus laevigatus. The sequence continues at coordinate 2,991 of JAQIXJ010004211.1, read as the reverse complement.
ACCAACCGAAATAACTCGCGCAACTAATTCCTGTTGTTTTAAATTGCGAAAAATCCGTTAAATTTGAAAGAAAATTAAAATTCGATAAAAGTTTGGGTTGAGTTGAAATTATTTCGTTGTGATTTTTTATCTCATCAGATTTGGTAAAATCCATGTCTAAATTATCTTTAATATTATCAAAGTATGAATTGTGAAACGGATTTTTAACGTTATCTTCTGACCTCAATGTGGCATCGAGTGTGTACTGATTATTGTCTAATTTTAGACGCGTTTCTGCACTATTGCTATCTTCAGCTCCCATTTCTATTTGTTTATCTTCATTAAGATATTTCAAATAATTTTTAATCTCAGTTTGCGCTTTATCGTTGTCGTTGAATATTGGTTTAAAACCGTATTCGTATATAGGATTGAATACATTTTCTTGAGAATATATATTACTTAATTCTTTGTTATTTAGATTATTGATTATCTTCTGGTAATCGATAGCAGATTTCTCTTTCTCTTTAACATTTTCTTTCACCATAATTCGGTGTATTTTATTTAATGTTGTTTTCTGCAGATCATTAACAATACTTTCATAGTCTATTATTTGCCGCTTACTATCAGATTTCTTCAATTCTGATTTTACTCGAGGTATTCTCTGATGTAATAAATTGACGATTGTTTTATATTTGATATCACTTTTATGGGTATTCGAAGCTGGCTTTATATAAATAGGCGTATTTAATTTATCCATTTCCTGTTTAGTTTCAATCCATATTTGATTATCTGAGTTCATTTGCTTTAAATTATTCGTGTCACTGAAAACTTTTGGATTGAAAATATTATTCTTACTTTTATACTTGTTATCTAATAACTGGTCATTAAGTAATGATGACTGTGGAGAATAAAAATTATGAAAATATTCATTATCGATGGGTGGAAGCTGTACCCAATACCGTGTTATATCTTCGTTAAACAATTGTTTATTTAAACGATTGTTCAATTTTTCGCGGATAAACGTAAAAATGGGAAATAATGAACAGGTTATTAACGTTGTCAGTGATTGTAATACAAATAATGTGATTAAATTGCAACGCTAAGAATGTCAAAAAGAAATGAAACTCATGTATAAAAATTATTATTTTTAGTTTGATTTGCCGGTTGATAAAAAAATATTATATGGAAATGATATTGAATATTAACAAAAAAACTTACCATAGTGAATATATTGTTGAATTTGTTTTCATGAGATATAAATAATATAATATTACACTTCGTTATAGAATAAGCGCAAAATATTGTTTAACAAACAAAGTTTTAGAGTTTAATGTGAAGTAAAAATGTTTCCAAAAATTCATAGCTAAATGTGCAGTATGTGGCCTTAAAACTAAAATAAGTTCTCATGTATAGACAAACATTAAAATAGTAAACACTGATATACAATATTGCATACCTTTTTTAATAAGAAGTTATGAAAGAAGTCCAATGTTAAGACAATATTTCATGGTTTGGTGATCATAATTACTGATTACCCTGTATTTAGTGTGTGAACAATAAACTTATTTTTTCATTATTAAATTGTTTAATGGTCACAGTTTTGAATGAGATTAAACTTAATGTTACAGTTGTGACGATACTAATGACCCGACATCTTAACTGTTGGTTATTAATCAATATATAGTCTAGATTTAAATAATAAATCGCACCAAAATTGTGTTTTTACCCCCTTTTTAATGTGTAATTAACATAAACCAATAATTATATAAATTTGATGTGTTTGTGCTTATAGTTCAAAACTATAAAAATAAATGAAATGAAATTTTTAGACTTTATACTGTAAAGGGCAACAGTTATAAATATCGAAAAATGGCAAAAACTTTTAAAGGAAGTGCCAGACCCTATTGACTCTTTATTTTATTGCGGGTAATTTAATTAAAAGTACGTTTGTAAAGCTATAAAATTTTGGAAACTGATATTTCTTTTATTTGTTTTTTCTATTAATGCCAAAAACCAAAAATAAAATTTCTAGAATATTTTAAATAAGATTAAAAATTTAAAATTCAAATTTCAAATATCCATTTTAGTGCTTTCGATACTAAATAAAGATAACTTACAAATTAGTTGTTCATTATTTCTATATTTTGTCGATTATAAACTGGTTTCAATTAAATATACTGTAGTACTTTTAAAAACACGCAAATTTGATTTATATATGGGTCCATAATAAATTTGATCCATATATTTTAATATATTTTAAAATCCATATAAATTTCAGATATATGGATTTGGGTATTCTGTCTGTCCGTTCGTCTGTCCGCACTCTTATGTTAATTAAGGGATTTTCTTCTTTACTTTAATCAAGGGATTTTACCGATTTCTTATGTTAATTAAGGGATTTACCGCTATTTCTTATGTTAATAAAGGAATTTTAAGGTTAAAAAAGACAAGAAAAGGTGGAAAGACCAAAAGTATGCTCAAAATTGGCATTCGAGGGGTCAAAAATGGCCGAAATTGCTTCAAAATAGGCAAAAATCTGAGAAAAATAGTCGAAAATACAGAAAAATAACAAAAATTTAGGTTTAAATTGAGTAGTACAGTATGTATATGCCGCATTTTATTGTAAAACTAGTGATTTTCAGGCCCAAAAGACCAATATAAATTTACAAAAATGGTCAAAAATCTAGTCATAATAGGGGAAATTCGGCAAAAATGTCAAAACTCATCTTAAATATTAAAGTGACATATGCCGCCAATAAGCGATAATAATGTGATTTGTATTTGATTTCATCTGCTTTTAACATAATGTTTAACTTATAACAGAAAAATATAATATAAAATAATGGGAGCGAGTGACCATAAATTAACTAAAATTTTAAATAGCAAAGTCAGATATTATGACCGTATCGATCATGTTTCTAAATATATTCTAAAACAGGGTGTCCCAGAGTGTGTCGGTCTGGGGGGAGGTTACTTTCAGACTTTTCAAAATTTTAGGGGGGGTCAAACTAC
>JAQIXJ010004210.1:0-11218 GCA_034700185.1 Phthiracarus laevigatus | reverse complement strand
CAGAGTTACAGACAGACAGAGTTACAGACAGACAGAGTTACAGACAGACAGAGTTACAGACAGACAGAGTTACAGACAGACAGAGTTACAGACGGACAGAGTTACAGACGGACAGAGTTACAGACAGACAGAGTTACAGACAGACAGAGTTACGGACATGTCAAATCCATTAGCTGACTTTTTTAAAGTGAGCTAAAAACTGGCCGAAATGAGTAAAACTATACTAATATTAAAAAATTTCATAATTAACTTAAGTGGCATATGCCGCTCTTCGCAGTAAAAATATTGATTTTTAGTCTCAAATAGGTCGCAAAATATACTGAAAATAGGGCAAATTCGGCAAAAATGTCAAAACGTAAAGTGGCATATGTCACTAATAAGCGATAATAAACGATTTGTTTTTGATTTCATCTGTTTTTATCTTAATGTTTAACTTATAACAGAAAATATAAAATAATGGGAGCGAGCTAATAAAAAAAGCGTGCGACCATAAACCAACAAAAATGTAAATAGCAAAGTCAAATATTATGACCGTATCGATCTTGTTTAAAGTTATATATTATTCCGTAATGAAGTTTAAAATAATTGACAGATACGCTGAAAAACTATTTCGTGATTAATAGGAATAGTTTGTCATAATTCTTAGTTTATTATAAATATAAATATGAAAGTATAGTAAAATTCAAGTAAATATTAAATAAATTAATCAATAAATTTGAAATGGTATTTTTAATTAATGATAATTGTCTTAATGTAGTATTAAATAATCAATATTAATAATTTATACGATTAAATTATTAGTTTTCTAAACTAGTATTTAGACTAAATGAGTCTGGTTTAAATAAGCCTAATAAAAATATAGAATATTGTACAAAATTTTATTTATATATTTAATTCCGTAAGGCTGATTTTTTGCGCAGATATTATAGCCAATCGGTAATAGATACGATTACTCCATAAGCGGAAAAGTTATAGGGATTCTAATGAGGGACTCGGGAAAACTCAAGAAATTTTTAAATTAATTATTTTAAGAGAGGTTTAGGTGGTTTGAAAGTACAGAAAGTACAACTCCATAGGAGCTTTTGTAGAATGTTGCGCAAAATAATGGGGCACTTGCTAATAACAAATTCTGTTTGTCTAAGAAAAGCGTTTTGCTTTTCAAGCCACTAGTATTATTTAAAGAGCAGATAACAAAAGAAAGTTGTTTAAACAAGTAATCAAAGACAACGATATATATATATGAAATAAGGTTAAGTATAGTAACTGAATTTTTAACAAAAATGAAATGCAGTTTAGTTTGAAAAACATGTACAAAAAGTCACATATTTACATAATTCGATGTCATTTTAGTCTTAGCGATTCTTTCAGATGACCATAACCTTTACGACTATTTCCAATACTGTAATTGGCTGAAGTTTATTTCTACTTAGAGATAATTTTTATGATCACAAATGAGAATAAAAGAAAAAGTTTGCCAGTAATGTGAGTTTATCATAATTATTAACACAACTTAATATATGAGAATCGAATGGAAGGTTCTTTATATTTAAACAGGTAAATCTAATTAAGTTAAAGGTTTCTTAAAATTAAATGATTAATGGTAATTGTCTTACTATTTTAATAATAACCAGGGTGTCCCAGAGGGGGGTCTGGAGGGTGTTACCGCCCAAGAATTCTCAAAAAGTTAACCCCCCTACTTATAAAATGAAAATGACAACTCTATGGGGGAAAAATTTTAGTTCACTTTTTTTTAAAAAAGGCGAGCTTATGGATTTGACCATGTTTGTCCGTCCGTCTGTCTGCCTGCCTGCCTGCCTGCCTGCCTGCCTGCCTGCCTGTCTGTCTGTCTGTCTGTTTGTCTGTTTGTCTGTCTGTCCGTCAGTCCGTCCGTCCTTCCGTCCGTCTGCACTCTTATTCTAATTAAGGGATTTTAATATTTACTTTAATAAAGGGATTTTACTATTTTCTTATCCTATTTAAGGGTTTTTAGCAATTTCTTATTCTAATTAAGGGATTTTAATCGATAAAGGAATAATAAAGGATTTTCATGTTAATATGGCAAAAAATAGGCAAAAATTGTCATAAAAGGCCACAAAATTGGTCAAAATTGTGAATAGTTGTGAAAAATTGTGAAAAAAGTAATAATTAGATAAAATTTGGAAAAATAAGGCAAAAATTACCAAAAAAAAGCTAAAATTGGGAACGGAATTTCCCGTTTATATATGTAAACAGTCTTCTTTATGTTAAAGATTGACAAACAGGATCTGAACTTTTCATTGCAAATATAAAGATTATAATTTTAAAAATAGGTTTTGATTATTGGCTTGTTTTTTTGTAAAAATATGAAATTAAAAGTAAAAATTCAATTTTATGAAAAATAATACAAACTAATCGAAGCGACCAAACGGAGAGAGTGAGCGACAATATACTAACTGAAATTAACTTTACAAAGTCAGATATTATGACCGTATCGAACTTGTTTTCATATCTAATTGCATGTTTAATTAAATTAACAAGTTAAAAGTTATAAATCAATCCGTCTGTCTGTTTTTCAGCCTGTCCGTCCCTCATTCTTTCCGTATGTCCGTCTCTCAGTTTGTCCGTCGGTCCATCTGTGGTCTGTTCGATCTGTTTTAGTTTTATATTCGTAACATTTGACATTTGGAAAGCATTTGATTAAATATTAAAGTATTTCTCAAACAGCTGTTGTTTAATATTAGCTTAGATAAAGCTTTAAAATAATAAAAAAGTTGCTATCTATGAATGTAAAGTCATTGTTTTGTTATTCTTTTTTATTAAAACAAAGTAATAACTAGGGTGCTGAAAATCGTTAATTAACGTTTTCATTAAAAAGTTATAAAATCCATTAAAAACAAGTATTTATGAAATGATGAATCAAAATAATTAAAAGTGAAGTAAACGAATTAAACGATTCGAACGATTTCAATATTTTATAACAATATTTTTGTATATAATAAAATTAAAGGTTATACAAGGCTTGCTTTTAAATCTAAATGCATATATGATTTCATTCACTTCATGAAATTCCACCTTTACTGAAAAACAAGAACGGAACATTCATACAGAGCTCACTTTTCTTAGGATAATGCATACTTATGTACCAAAAATATAAGTTTCTCAGCCAATAAAAATAATGCTAAATCGGTTGATTAAAAAAAGAAATAGGCTAAATCCCCTTTTTATAAAACTTATCACAGACAGACGGACGGACGGACGAACAGAAGGACAGACGGACAGACGGACAGACGGACAGACGGACACACATTGTCAAAACCATAAGCCCGCTTTTTTTGAAAAGTGAGCAAAAATAAATTGTAAAAGTTGTCCCTTAGTTTTAATCGAAATAGTAAGATCTTTTTAAGAATTATAAATTAGTATTTAGAAAGAATAGATAACATTTAGTAAAGTTATCATAAAAATTTTACATGATTGTTCATTATAACTCATTTTTGTAACTAAATTTAAAAATTTTTTAAAAGATTTATCAAACGATTTTAAGCCTTTTTATTAAACTCTTAATAAACGATTTTGCAACCTTTTTTTAACGATTTTCAACGCCCTAGTAATAACAATATGTATATAATAAAATGTTTATTTAATTTACGTTTATATTACAGTTTTTGAAAATATTTTAATTTAAAACATTTATAAAATTAACCTTTTGTACTATTGTTTTAAAGAGACTCTGTTTAGAAAACACATTAAAAATACGGAAGTAATCTCGATTAATTATCCACAATAGAACATAAACGGAGATTTAATGATATTAAATATAAATTAAGATGTTAAATTCAAAAATAACAAGAACGTCACATTTCATATAGAGCTCACTTTTCTTCGGATAATGCATACTAATATGCTAAATACGTATAATAGTTTCTTAGTAAATATGGAAAAATGCATAATCCCTTTGTTAATATAAGGAATACGTGAAATACCTCTATAAATATAAAACTCTAGAAAGTGAGACATTAAAAAATTTAAATTTTAAATTGTAATAGAATCGGAAGTATGGCCAAGTAAATTTTTTTTGTAAAGTTTTCTTCAAATGAGGTAAAAAACTTATTTAAAAAATGCAGTTTCTTGAAAATTAATTTAAATTAACAACCAATATGAAACTAAAAAGGTATAGAAATTTTTAACTTTTTGCTTAACTATCATAATAAAATGGAAAAATTAGAGTGACTAAAATTTCGTTAGGAATTTTTAAATACAGATCATATTAATGATTCGTATTTTTTATTTTTAAACAATATTGTAATCTTTTAATATTTAAATTTCGCACACACAAAAATCGATTATGTTAATTTTAGTCAAACAAGAATGATCAATTTATGTATACAGTACTTATTTTTATTTTTATTTTCTTGTTTTTATAGATTTTGATCTTTACTCTAATAAATTGATTTTGACCTATTTCTTAATCTTATTAAGGTAATTTACCGATTTTTTATTATAATAAAGGGATTCTACCAATTTCTTATTATAATTAAGGGATTTTCAGTTTAATAAAGCCAATAAATAGTGTCACAAGGACCAATAGTATTCTCGAAATTGTTTTGTATTTAAAGCTAACTTTATTTAATGAAAATTTAATAAACTTAATTTAATTATGAACATGCTGTTCGGATTTTTATGAATAATTTTAAATTAATTTAAAATATAAGTTGACAGTTAATAATTTCTAAAAAATTGGATTTTGGTTCAAAATTATCTAGTTTGCTGAACAAATTAATTACGTTTAAATTTAGAACGTATTAGTCTTGAAAGTCAGTGTTAAGTGCATAAACATGAACGACACATTCATAGAGAGCTCACTTTTCATAGATTTATGCATATGACTGTAACAAATATACTTGTTTTTAAGAAAAGATAGAAAATCTACAAATCCCTTATATAAGACTGCGGACACCGCGACGGACGGAAGGACGGACGGACAGACAGACATGATCAAATCCATAAGCTCGCCTTTTTCTAAAAAGTGAGCTAAAAAACAATCTAAATAGTTATTCACTACTATTTATAATTAATGAAATCAATAGTAAAAGATCAACTCATCAAACAATGCAATTTGTTTGGACGCAACCAAACACTCAGCAGTTGAGGGACATTTACACGTTTTTCATTTTTTCTATGCATATAGGCGTTAACAGTCTGCGAAAGTGTATTCAAAAAATATTGAATGTGACCTAACTTTTGATATAAAAAATGAAAAACGCTAAATGCCCCTCAATTGCGGAGTGTATGGACCCAATATTTGCAGGAGCAGACAACTAATTTATTATATTTAAAAGTAAACTTAACTAGAACAAAAATTTCATTTAGTGGAATGATTAACAGATACCAAGTTTTCTTTGATAAAGGTCACTAATTTAATTTTGTTTTTATTTTATAAAATAACGCAACTTCAAATTAGATAAATTTTTATTTAAATTCTTTTTATTTTTATTTCATTATTCATATGTTTATTAGATTAGCTCACAAATGATAGAAAGTATTGATTTAAAACCAACAAATTTTAATTTGATTTTAGTTTATTTTGTCTAGAAAATCAAGAAAATTACTTTTATATACAAAAAATAATGAAAATTATTAATGCGCTGGCTTTGATTCTAATGCTTTATTTATTATTTCAGTAAATGCAATAGTTGTTTGAATTTAAATCATTCAGCTTTACGATATATTGGTTACCAAAGTATTTCAACATTTTCTAAGTTTTTGGTATATATAGACAATTAAATGCGGCTCACAACCAAATATAAAAATAATTAATGGATAGCTTAAAGTTCTATGAAATTTTATACAAAAACATTTCATCAGCATATCATCTTATGTTAAACAATTTTAAATTTGATCTTAAACATAAACTTATAAATTAATTTAAATTTTTCATTTCAAAACAAAGTTTTTCTTTTTGTATAATTTATAATTTTTATAATAATTTACTTTTTTCTTTGATCAAAGTATTAATTTTAATTTTCTTTCACTTTTACTTTTTATTTTACTTTTACTTTTTCTTTAATTATAAAGACACAGAAAATCAAATGAATTATATTTAATAAAGTCTTAATTACTCTTCTTAATCATTAATAAAAACAGACAGACGATTGCATCTTAATATAGATTTTAATGTTATTTACTTCTAATTAATATATTTTTTAAAGTGATGTTGCTTACATTTTTAATTTTAATTTTGCTTTTCTTTAACTTTTGATTTTGTTTAAGTAAATTATCTTTCGCACAATAGACAACTTTCAATAAATTAAATTTATTTATTCGTTAAAGTGAGTATTACAACGCTAACTTTAAAAAAAATTAAATTTAATGTTAGCACTATATTTTTTGATAGTGAATGTAAAAATTAAAAATAATGATTAAATTTCGTTCAATTACACATTTATAGCATATAAATTTTATTACGAAATTTTGCACTATTTGCAATAAGTTTTTTTGCCTTTACCGATCCAAGTGCTTAGGATAATTATAAAATAACTTCTACCATTAGTTTTTGCCGAAAATATCGCAAAATACAGTTTTGTAATTTTTATTACAATTAATTTTTCAATTTATCACGCTTGGAATCAGCGTAATTGATGTTATTTTCTAGGCTCACTTATGACAGCAATTGGTTTTCTCTTTATAAGTTTAATTTCAATTTTATTATAATTTGACTGATTACTCTAAATCAAAGTTTTAATAGCTATTTTCGAAAAAGTAAATTTTTTTTATAGAATTTAATTAAGCAATATCATAATTATCCAACATCTTTACATATCAGTTTAATAGGATATAGCATAAAGCAACATTTGAAAAAAAAGTTTATAGTGAAAACAATTGAAACAGATTAGATTTTAAAAAACTATGAATGAATTTTTGTGCCACAGAATAAATGAAAATAATTATTAGGGCGTTGATAATCGTTAATTAACGAAATCATTAAAATGTTATAATTTCAATTTAAAACAAGTATTTAAGAAATGATGAATTAAAATAATTAAAATTGAAGTAAACGAATTATACGATTCAATTGATTTTAAAAATATTAAACGAATTTAAAAATTTCAAACGATTTTTAATTTTTATAACCATATTTGTGTATAATAAAAATTTAAAGTTAATGCAATGCTGGCTTTTCAATCAAAATTAATATCTAATTTTATTAGCTTCAGAAAATTCCAGTTTTACTGGAAAAAACAAATTGTAAAAGTTGTCCCTTAGTTTTAGTCGAAATAGAAAGATTTTTTTTAGAAATATAAATCGGCATTTAGAAAGGACCAAACGTAACGTTAGAAAGGTTTCTCGGTATTAAATACTTAAACCACATAATGTCGTTTGTTAAACAGCCAACGTGGCCAATATTCACATTCTTTCTTAGCTTTGATCCAAATATTTGGATTTCATTGATTATTACTGTCTTATTCATCTATATTTTTAACGGTTCTATAACGTTAGGATTTTCTATATTTTTAAATGCTTTCTGGCATTATATTGCTATAATGATACCGGAACTAGACTAGTAAATCGAATGCAATTTCGAAACCCGACCCGACAGGTTTGAACCCGACCCGACAAACTTGGCGGTTACCCGACCCGAACCCGACCCGATCATCCATCTTAAGCAAATGTCAATAATTTATAGCAAAAAAATACCACATAATTTAAATTTTGTAGTAGTTTTACAATTAATAATTGTTATTTAGTCATAAATAAAGTTTTACTAAATTTTTGTTCATATCTTTGTATTTTTTATGATGTCGGGTTTTGTAATAAAAATTCAAACCAGATAAGTTTGTGCCCGAACCCGGCCCGACCCGACAAGTTTGGTGGGTATCCGACCCGAACCCGACATTCGGGTACCCGTTTACTAGTCTAATCGGAACCATTTCCAAATAGCTTTTATCGTACGGAAATAAAACATGTACCACAACGACTTATACTTACAGTATGGCTATTGAGTTGTTCTGTATTAATGTCTGCATTTTCGAGCGTTTTGTTAAAGTTTTTCATACAGAAAGTACAAACCAATAAACTGGATAGGTTTGAACAGCTATACGATAATAAGAAAATTAAGTTGATTAATAGAAGTCATTCAGACTTTCTTCGGGTGGTTGAAAGGTATCGAAATAAATCAAAAATGTTGAGGGATTTTAGTAGTAGATTAGTGACGAGCAATATTAACAAAAAAGAAGAGTTATAGATTAGACCTGTTATTAAAATATTTTTTAATGATCTCGAAGAGAATAGAAAACACAATTTTGTTATGTATAAAAATAATAATTACAACATTATATTTGAAAATAAATACGTTATTAAAAAACAATTTCTCAATATAAATGGTCTATTATATGATATTTATATTAAATTAAAAATTCAATTATATAATTAAATAATTATATAAAGTCTATTTTTCTTTCATATTTTCTAATATATGATTGAATATTTTTTTCATTAATAGCTGTCTGTTGCGGAAGAATACAGATTTTCCTTATGGATGAAGAATTTTCGATAAATGATAAAATATCATGAGTAGTGCAACATTCGTCGTTATGTCCAAACTCAATGTTCAAATCATACAAATGCGGTAATCGTTGCAAATGTTGCAACAGTTTACTACCAATAAATCGCGTAAAACCTCTAAAACATTTTCCATCAGAATATCCGTTATCTGACAGAAAATTGGCGAAAAAAATCTTGAGTTGTGGTAAATAAATGTGTATATTTTCGAAATTCTTTTCATTTACATTCATATTCTCGATTACCAAATGCGTTAATTTAACGCAATTCTTAAGCAAACTAATATTCATCAAATATCTGCCGCTATAAATAATTAACTTTTGTAGTGATTGATGGTATACGTTGCAACTAAAAATATCATCGAATGGTTTATGTTGTAATTCTAATACTTTTAATTTCGTGCAGTTATTATGAACAAAATTTAGCAACTGTTTAGATTTGTAAATATTTAAATGCCAAAAATCATAACAAATAAGCACAAGATTTTTAAATTTTGCCATATTTTTATTAACGTTTTCCACGCATATCTCCGTATTAATAAACCTAACGTGCAATGAATTCAACCGATGCCCAAAATAATTAGCAAACGATTCAAACATATCTTCATTTCTGATGCCATAGTGTTTCACAGTTTCGAGTTCACTCAACAAATCGGAATTACTTTTTTGAATATATTCGTGGAAATAATCTTCAATACCCATAATTTTCGCCAACTCCAATGATCTCAATTTAACGGTGAATTGTTTGATATTCGCGTACACAGACAATGATGACATAAACATTGAATGATGGTGTATAGTAAAACGCTTCATTTGTTTACAGTTATCCCGAATACTGTTAAGTCCTTCACCCGAAATGTATATATTCCATCCATTAATCACAATGCTATTAATATTTGTACACTTTTTCAGAACATATTCGAGTGAATGATTGATGACATGGTATTGATTTGGTACACTCACGAGATTATATGATAATAACTCGTGAATATATGAATGCCGTTGTTTGAACGAAACGTTCGGATTCGTTAAAACAAGTTTTGTTTGTCCGTTGAATATTAAATGATTCCATTGTTTTGAAACGCATTCATATTTAAAGCAATCACTTAATGCTAAATAACTTAACAATAGTTCACACAAATCATCACAAAATCTGTCAAAACTATTTCTGTAAAAATAGTTTATTAAACTCATATCTAATATAGAAGTTATAGTTATCGTGAATATTCAACGTGTTTTGCTAATTACCAATTAAACAATAAACATTTATGGCACACGTGTTTATGTTGACAAACAATATCTGAACACGTGCTTCACTATTATAAACAGAAATATCACTGCTATCTATCGGAATAACATGTTAAGTAATAAAAACTTTTTTAAACAAATATTATTGGCGACTAAAACGAACTCTTAAAACTAGTAAAAATCATTGTTTATTCGCGCATCAAGTTAATGTGATATGTTATATTGCAATAAAACAATATTAAGCGTGTATAATAAACAAAATTTAAAGTAAAATAAATAATGTATTAAATGAGTATTCAATTCGAATGACTCTTTTAGTAAAATTAAATTTAATGTTAATTTTATTATTGTAAATCAATTTTTGGATATTCATTATCTGACTTTTAAGACAGATATATGGATTTGACTTTGTCCGTCCGTCTGTCTGTCCACACTCTTATTCTAATAAAGTTATTTTGATCTTTACTTTAATAAAGGGATTTTACCAGTTTCTTTTTCTAATAAATAGATTTTCACAGATTTCTTATTCTAATTAAGGGAATTTAAAGCGATTTCTTATTTTAATTAAGGGGTTATTAAACAGATAAAAATGCGAAATATAATGCAAAAATTACCAAAATAAGGTTAAAATTTGGTACGGGATCTCCCATTTTTATAATTAAACAGTCTTAAAAATGTAAAAAATAGTCAAAATTAGTGAATATTCGAACAGGATATTCCGTTTTTATAGTTGCAATTTGGACCAAAATGATATAAATCGGTTAAAAATAGTCATAATCTGGACGGGAAATTCCGTTTTATAGTAACAATTTGAACAAAAATGATAAAAATCGGGTAAATAAAGCCAAAAATCCTAACGGGAGTTTCCGTTTTTATAGTAGAAATTTAGACCAAAATGATAAAAATCTGGTAAAAATAGCCAAAAAGCGAATGGAATATTCCGTTTTCATTGTAACTATAAAGAATTTAATTTTATTTAAAAATAAGGGAAAAATAGAATTAATTATTGGCTTAATTTATATAGAAATCCGAAATTATAAGTAAAAATTGAATATTAAGAAAAATAATATAAACTAATGGGATCAAGTCAACGGAGTTAGCGAGGGACCATATACTATCAGAACAAAACTTTACAAATACAGATATTATGACCGTATCCATTTTGCTTTATGATGAAATTATTTGAATTAATTTCGAGCGTTACTTTTAAATTGTGTGCACTTAACATAACAAATGTTCTTTTCGTTGAGAATACCAAAACAATTAAATGTTAATAGATTGATTAACTAAGACAAAATCGACTGTTTAACCTTAAAACTACTGTAAATTTGATTATAGGTAAATATTTAGACTTATTGTTAAAGCATTTTTTAATGATATTGTTTAATAAGAAACACATTTTTGTTGGTTATTATAATGATAATTACAATATTTGA
>JAQIXJ010004209.1:0-11218 GCA_034700185.1 Phthiracarus laevigatus | reverse complement strand
GCCATAGTGTTGAGTTATTTATCACATTATCAGGTTCATTCACTTCATCCCATTCCATTTCGGTTGATTCGTCTACCTCTTTGTGAATTATCTTATCTTCTTCATGAATAATGAAATCTTCGATTTCTTTGTTGTGGTTTGAAATCCAATCGTCAGAAATACAAATATTTTCTGCCAAGTACAATGGAGTAGATATAAGATATTTAGCTGCGTTGTATATTATAGCTGGGCGGACTGATTCAAACTTATAATGTGACTTATAAATCATTTTTCTTTTAAGCTTGATTTGTATTGTTTGTGTGTTGTTGAACGATCGTGGTAGTAAACACACAGATGAATCAACAGATACGGGAACGTTGACAACATTGCCTTGAAGCCCATATTGTTTGTCAACTCCTAGCGGCCTAATTTGCATGAACGGAATGCGTGGTGATATCATCCGCTCTTCAAGTGTCGTAAGGTTTTGTAGTTCGATAGGTATTTGATTGAACAGGAAACCATTTATTGAACTTAATTTTGGTATCCTACCCTGAACTACATCCCGATGGCACGATTTACATAACTTTACGACTGTTGACATTGTTGGACAAACACTAATCAAAAACTTGTGACTTAATCCTTTATTATTGAGTTTGCTCGCATTTGTTATTGTTATTGAAGAGGCAAACCAAAGGCCGTTGCAACTGTCACAAATTACGGTTGGACCATTCTTAATGTTGGCTTCGTATTTTTTACGAAGGTCTTCAAAACCAATATTTTCGTATATACTTAGCCTTGACAGTCTATGCGCACTCGTATCTCTTTCCTGTTCTTCGCGCCTCCTATCCTGGTCTTGACGTGCTGTTATATGCGCGGTCGTATTTTTTTCCTGCTCTTCGCGCCTCCTATCCGGATCTTGACGAGCTGTTTTATGCGCGATCGTATTCCTTTCCTGTTCTTCGCGCCTCCTATCCTGGTATTGACGTGCTGTTATATGCGCGATCGTATTCCTTTCCTGCTCATCGCGCCTCCTATCCGGGTCTTGACGAGCTGATATATGCGCGATCGTATCCCTTTCCTGTTCTTCGCGCCTCCTATCCGGATCTTGACGTGCTGTTATGTGCGCGATCGTATTTCTTTCTTGTTCGTCGCGCCTCCTATCCTGGTCTTGACGTGCTGTTATGTGCGCGACCGTATTTCTTTCCTGTTCTTCGCGCCTCCTATCTGGGTCTTGACGAGCTATTTTGTGCGCGAGTGTGTCCTTTTCCTTCTCCTTTTTCCTATATTCTTCTCTCGCTCTCAATTCCTTCATTCTCTCTTTGTTACGCTTTCTTCTATCTTCCATATAAAAACTAATTAAAATTGAAACAAAATTGCGTGACCTTTACTCTACGAAATCTAAATGATAAATGAACTGAAATTCATGATACACTCACTGAAGTAATTTCACAACAATATCGTTCTAAAGTTATTTAAGGAAAGCATAAGTGACACCTATTAATATAGTTTTTCAATATAAAATTCCAAAGATTATACTTAGAAAACCGGCATATCCACTTTGATAAACAGCAAATTTCATTTGAAAAACCGGCATATGCCACTTTGATAAACAGCATATGTCGTTTGAAAATCCACCATAATACACTTTATTACAGGTTTCATACGATATTATAGTCCAAACCGGCATATGCCACTTTCATAAACAGCAGTTGTCTTGAAATTCGGGCATATTACACTTTATAACAGGTTTCAGGCGATATTATAGTCCAAACCGGCATATGCCACTTTCATAAACAGCAGTTGTCTTGAAATTCGTGCATATTACACTTTATAACAGGTTTCAGGCGATGTTATAGTCCAAACCGGCATATGCCACTTTGATAAACAGTAGAAATAATTTGTAAAACCGGAATATGCCATTTGGATAAACAGTTTGAATCATTTGAAAAACCGGAATATGCCATTTGGATAAACAGTTTGAATCATTTGAAAAACCGGAATATGCCACTTGGATAAACAGTATGAATCATTTGAAAAACCGGAATATGCCACTTGGATAAACAGTATGAATTATTTGAAAAACCGGCTTATTCCACTCAATTTTTAACCTAAGATTTGGCTATTTTTATCAGATTCTTGCATATTTTGACGGAACTTTCTCCATTTTTTGACCCCTTTATTCCAATTTTTAGCTTATTTTACCCGTTATTTTGTCCTTTTTGACTTTAAAATACCTTAAATGTTATAAAATAGGTCAAAATCTTTTTATTATAGTAAGAAATTGGTGAAAATCCCTTAATTAGAGTAAAAATCAAAATCCCTTTATTAGAGTAAAGATCAAAATCCCTTAATTTACATAAGAGTGTGCACAGACGGACAGACAGATGGACAGCCATAGTCAAATCCATATATCTGACAAATTTGCAAAGTCAGATAAAAAAAAGAATAACAAATTACGATTCGATATAGTCTTCGAGAAAAATAACAACTAGGACGTTTTGTTTAAAAAACGTGACAAAACAGTCTATTAAAAAATGTTTTAGATTATACAAGCAATGACATTTCAAAAAATTAAAAATGCTAAAATGCTCTATGAATGCTGAAGTGACCAATAATTTTGCGAAACACACCCAATTTAATGCAAAAAGCTTTACATTCTATGCATTTATATAAACAGTCGCAAAATAATTCGACCGGTACTGGCCTGCCAAAATTAATAGAACAATTTTTTATGATAATAGATATAACATTTATTAATATTCGAATTACAGTTCTTACATCTTTTAATATGTAAAAAGAGTAAAACTCATTCATTTAAGAGATTAATAAATTATAAAGTACAAGAAAAAAAATATTTCATTTTTGTTTTAACAAAAATACCTGAAATAATTTACATAAAAAATTTGATTTCCAGTATTTAAATTGAAAGGCAAATTTATTTTTGATTATTTCATTGTTTAAAATAATAAGCAATTAATTTTTTTTAAATTTCAATTACAAAGTTTTAAAAAATACTATTTAAACAAATAACTGTAGAAAATTCAATAATCAAATAGACTAAATAGAGTTATTTAAAATGTTTATTAAATAATTAATTTATATATTTATTATTTATATGTTTAACATGTTGGTACATATAAAATCTATAAATTGAGTCAAGTTAATAAAAACTAGTATTTCGCTAACTTGTAATGAATTTACAATTGATTGCAATTTAATCTGCACATATAAACTTTCTTTAACTATTTAAATGAAACTAAAATGTAATTTAAATAGTATATAATGATGAATTAATGATATGCATTAGTACTTTTTAATATTTAAATTAAATAGTATATTACTTAAAACAGATATAGAATCTGAAACAAAAATTTATTTTTAAGTTTAATAAAATAAATACAACTCTTTTTAAAACAGTTCATTTGGCAACATTTTTCTCTATTGGTATAAAAATAACATCTGATTATGATACATATCAGGTGACGATTTTCGATATTTTTGATGAATTTATTATAAGTTTTAAGAAAAATAGTAAATTTATTTTTATCAATTATGACAATTTATTTCAATTTGTAAAAAAGAGGGAAACATATTAATTATAAGTTCAACATTTTTGTACGTTACTGTTTTTTAATTTCTTTTAACCTAACTTATCTCGATGCTTCTTCGCTCAAAGTTCATTTTTAAGTATGTATGTTGTAGGCCTCGAGCACTAGAATTAAGTTACATCCAGGCAAACGGTAGGACAGACCGAAATTAATAATTTCTTTTGCTTAATTAAAAATTTTTAATTTAATTAGAGTTATTTTATTTGCACACATTTCTTTACACTTTACAGAAGAAATTAAAGTTTGCACTTTTGCTATTTATTTTACTCGATAAAATCAATTTATCAATCTAGTTTTATGCACTTTTAATTTTATAAATTTTTGGGAAAAAATTTTATAGTGTGAAATTGTTACAAATACACTTTTTTACGCTACACACGCTTTTATTGGAAATAAACTAATTTTAAATAATTAATTTTCCTACAGGAAAAAACATATGTTTTTTATAAAATATAAAATACATGTCAATCAAAATTAAAACACTCACTCTTATGTATGCTTAATAACTAATTTAAGATATAATTTTGGGTGCCACGTACACATATTGACTAAAATCTGATGGTTCGAAATAATGTTTTATTTTGTCCTAAACTCCGCTTTTGGTGACAAGATGGTCGATCACTCTCTCAGTTCGCTCGCTTATATTAATTATGTTTATTTATATTTGCTATTCGCTTTAAAATTCTGAAAATTTCTCTAGAATGTTTGCTAAATTTAAACGATTTTGAACCACATTATCGAAATTATAACTAAGAACGGAATCCAACTTTCAAATTTTATACCAAGTTTTTCTTTATTTCCTTATTTATTTGAAGTGAGCGAATTGTCCAAACACGCACAATGCGGTGACAACAATAATCTACTCACGACGGGATCAATGTTGGTTTGGCAACGAACCCGATACCCAAACACACAGCGATTGTCACGTTCGGATCTTGACTAATAAATTCGATCGTAAACAAAACTCTTTGTTTATGTTGCGATAATAACGGTAAAATTAATTATAGCGAATATACAAATCACTAAACGAATTAAGTTGTAAACAAACTATATCTATTAATAATTAAATTAATTGAGACTTCGCTCAAATCAAATTAATAATTTTAATTAAAAGAAATTGTTACAATATGTCGCTTTGCGACTGTTAGCACTGAGCGCTAGATTACAACCAACGTGTTAAAATATTAAATTCACTTTATATAGAAAAACAAAAGTTCAAATTATTAACAACAAAAGGTTTTGTTTATGATTAAAAGTTGAGTTACGCGTAAAAGTGTAAACGGCGTACGTCATATTTACTATAAAATGGAATCTCGTCATTATAAAAATGTAACAACAAGTTCCGGAAAATGGAAGCTGACATTTTAAAAAACGGAATCTCCCATTCGAAAAAGAGAAAGTTCCAGTTCTCAAAACGGAATCTCCCATAATATTATTTCTTTGTGGGTTTAATTTTTGCAGAACTTCTTAACTTCAAGTTATCTATCAAATATAAAGTAAAAATGTATCTAATTTAGATAAAATTTCAACTACTTAAAATTTTTTTATTTCTTCGCATCAAACTATATCTTAAAGTGAGGATAAGTAATTCTGAAAGACAGTTGTTTTTAAAATAATGGAAATAAGTAAGTTTTATAGCAACTAAAACAGAATGAAATGGAAAATACTTAGTTTTATGTAAAAAAACATTAAATTCCGTTTAAAAAGGCATTCGATTTCTGGTTAAAATTCACAAAGTTAGGAAATATGACAGAATTATGAACAAAAACAACCATTTTACATTTTTTCTCTAAATATATTAATTTAATAAAAATTAACAAAAAAACAGTTTTAAGAGTAATTAAAACTGAGAGTTAAACTTAAAAAAATTGGCAATAATAGATTTTCCGTTAAAAATTTTCGATAAATTTGATTTTAAATTATTATTTGTAAGTACAAGTATTTCAAATTTTGTTTAAATTGAAATTTTTATATGTTTTTAGTATACTTTTGTAACATATTTCAACGTTAAATTCAAGTACACTATTAATTTAATTTTGTAATTCATTTGTGATTTTGAAATTTATCTTCACAATTATCAAAGAATCTAATTTCAATTTGAACAAACAAAATTAAATGACAATTTAAATAGAAAAATAACAACAAAACAACGGCACAACATTTGGGTCAATTAAAATAAGAATGTTATTTTACAATTCATAATACAATTTATTATAATTAAATTTACAGTTCATATTTGTTATAATAATTACTCTTAATGAAGATATAACAGATTTTCCTATAAAAATATTTAAAATTATGATTGGTAGCTAATTTAAAGAGTGAGCGATCATATAGTTAATTTCGCTTTAAAATCAAAGTCAGATTGTATGACCGTATGGATTTTGTTCAAATTCTTGATTGAAATTGACTTGCTCTTAAATAAATGCAATGCAATTTACAGCTTAACGAACTTTAATATATAAAAAATATTATAAAACAAGATCGATACGGTCATAATATCTGACTTTGCTGTTTAAATTTTAAATATTATATGGTCGTTCCCTCTCTACATTCGCTCGCTCCCATTATTTTATTTTTTCTCTTATAAATTAAACATTATTTAAAAAGCAGATGAAAACAAAAACAAATCACTTTATTACAGCTTATTATTGGCATATGCCGCTTTAATTTTTGTCATTTTTGCTCAATTTCCCCTATTTTTACTAGATTTTGAGACATTTTGTAATTATATATCAATACTTTTACTGCAAAAATACGCATATTCCATTTTAATTAATCAATTTTTGTCATTTCAGCTTACTTTTTCCCATTTCGGCCTGTTTTCATGTAGATTTTTAATATTTCAAGCTTATAGTTTAATATTTTAAAAATAATTTAACTGGCATTTGCCACATTAAGTATGAATCAAATTTTGTTATTTTAGCCTAATTTTGCCAATTTTTTCTTGTTTGTTGATAATTTTTTGCAGTTTGAGTTTGAAATTCACTATTTTTAAGTTAAAACCGGCATGCGCCAAATAAAATTTATTCTTAACTTTGTTCAATTTTGCTATACTTGATTTATTTTAATGTATTATATGCTCACTGTTTTGTTAGACCCTGTGATAAAATAATCAAAAAAACGTTTTTATTTGCTATATAGACCCTTATTTCCAATGTTAATTTTTCCTTCAATCAACTTGGTTTAATCTTACGTGCCTCACCGTTATTTTTCAATTTCGTGTTTCTCTGATTAGAAACAAGTTCTTTAGTATTACAATTAATAAAACACAATCAGATTTTCTCGTAATCTCATACATGCCACACTAATACTTACAATTGCCACAAATCATATAAATAACCTAGTTATCACAAATATTTTAACAAACAACTGTAAATTAACATTTATTTAGTTTTTTAATTCATTGTCATAAAATAATTGTCTTTTGAATTGGTACAAAGTAATAGGAGGCTATTTTAAATTATTGCATAAAATATATTATTCCTTTGTTTATAAAGTTTTTTTAACCTGTTAAAGCTTAAGTAAACGCTCATTTAAACATCTCAATTTAGGTTATTGTTTAAAAATAAATATATTGTAATACTTGTTTTTTATTTTCGTTGTGTATTACATCAAAAATCACAAGTAAATTCATCATTATAATTAGGATAATATTTTAATAATTGACTAATTTTATGTTTTAAATTTTACAGTTGTGTTACTAGAAATCAATTCTACATTTTATAAACAACAAAAATTTAACTTTAATAGATGCCTCACTTTAAATTATTAGTTAAGTTTAATTAAATATAATCGAAATAAATTTTTATGTCAAAAATAACTGTTTCTTTTTTGCTTAGCCATGATTGTTTTATAAAACCTTTGAAATACTAATTTATAATTTAATTTATGAGTTTTTTACAGTTATAAGAATCTTTTATTTAATTGTTTTTATTTTTAAAGTAAGCTTCAATCTAGAAAATTCAATATGTTGTCCAATATAAATAATTGTTTATTTAAAATTTAAATAAAATAATCAAATGAAAAGATTTGATTACGATTAAACTAACGATTATTCATATCCTATGCTTTAACCTTATATTTGAAATTTTTGCACACTATATTAATAATTTTTATGCAAATTTGATTTAAGGAAAAGAAGATAAAGAATCTTTTTAGGTGACACCTTTGATTTAATATGCGCTTAATAACTTGTTAAGTTCTTAGATTCATAATTTTTTATAATAAGATTATCAAAATTCGATATGTTTTTTGATGTTATATCTTTAACACTTTCTATTATAGTATCTTTACTAATATAACACCACTAAGTTTATGCATTTTCATCAGGTATAATTAATTTAAACACCCGACAATGTCCACACCGAAAATGGTTCTCCAATTTTAATAGACTGTAATATTTATTCATTATAGCTTTCGCCTTTTTTCATTTGACATAAAGAACAGTTTTTTACAAAGTATTTAACGGTTTTCAGCAGCTTTGGCTAAGAGAATCTTGTTCTAAAATTAAAATCCATGTTTTCTAAATTGTTAAATGTGAAGCTGTTGCTTCAGCATGTAAACTTGTTTCGTAAATGCTTTGGAACAAAATGTAATAACTCTTTTTCGTTTTTTTCGTTAAATTATACTGAAAGTTAAAATATCAAGTGTTTTTATTATTGATAAAGCATTCATTGATTAGTAAAAATCAATTATTATATGAATTTATATTAGATTTTGATAAATTAATCTATAAAACATGGAAATTTCTTACATTATTTGAATAAAACATCAGATATTGTTTTAATACATATGTTTCACTTTAATTTGCATTTCAGCATCGATTTTTCTAACTAAAATTGCGTAAATTGGTTTAAGTTTGCAATTTTGCTTTTTCGTTTTGGTTCATTTAAATTTCTATTTCGTTTTTAATTTTGACAGCGTTTTAAAACTATTTAACACTTCAATTTAGTTAATATTTAGCTCACTTATTTTAGAAAAAACGAGCTTATGGATTTGAGGAATTGACAATGTCTGTCTGACCTTTATTTTTTCCCGGTTATCTCACTAACTCGATTATTGACTATTGTACGTATTCTTTCCTCATTAAAATTAATATTATGGAAAATTTTAGATGAAATATTAAAGTATATTTTAAATAACTTATTAGCTTAATAAATGTGGCTTACTTTTTAGTTCATTTTGTAAAAGTCAGCTATTGGATTTAACATGTCCGGATGCCTGCCTGTCTGCTTGTCTGTCTGAAGACACTCTTATGTTAATTAACGGATTTCGATCTTAACTCTAATAAAGGGATTTTTCTAATTTCTCATGTTAATCAAGGAATTTTATATAGACAGATAATTTACTAAAAGATAAAACATGGATAGCGAGTACGTCATTAATAAAAATGCATTTGTACAAAAACGATAGTTTAGATAATTTTAAATTATTTTAATAAGACATGCAGCAGAGAAACATATAACTTACCAAAATATCAAACATGAAAAAACACCACAAAACTGGCCAAAATATACAAATTTAGGCAAAATTGGTTAAAAGTAAGAATAAAAATGAAGGACATGCCGGTTTTGACAATGTTTTGCCATTATAAAAATAGTGATTTTCAGATCCATATTGGCAAAAAATTACCGAAAAACTAGAAAAAATTGGAAAACTTGCACTACTAATTCGAGTACTACCAAAAGTGGCATATGCCGATTTTTGCTGTAAAATATTAAATTATAGACCAAAATCAAAAAAACACTATATAAAAATTGGCCGAAATTGGAAAAACTAGGCTAAAATCAAAAAAACCTATTAATGAAAAAGTGGCATATTCCGCTTATTGCAGTAAAAATATTGATTCATAAACTCAAAAATGTCTCAAAATCTAGTCAGCATAGGTGAAAGTCGCCAAAAATGTCAAAACTTAAAGTAAAATATGACACTTTTACAAGACGATAAAGTGATTTGTTTTTGATTTCATCTGCTTTTAACATAATAACTAAGTAATAACCGAAAATATAAATTAATGGGACGAGCAAACGAAGATAGTGAGCGACCATTTACTATCTAATACCTATATAGCAAAGTCAGATATTATGTCCTTATTTTTTGAACTTAGAAATAAGATATCCAACAAAAAAAACATCCAGCTTATCTAGATTTTAGTAATTTAAAAAATTGGTGTGATAAAATAATTTTACGTTTGCCTTTTTTAAATCTCATTTTGTTCACTTACCAAAAATTTTTGTGAAGCCATAATCACTATTAACTGCAAAATGTGTGGAAAAATAATTCGCAAACGAAGAAAACTATTTAATCATCATTGTTTCAACCATAGTGGTCAAGTTTTCATCATTAATCCATGGTATCTATTGGTAGTTATATAATTATATCGAGTTTAATTTGTAACTTTAAAAGCATTTTATTTAAATTGAATTAAAATATTGAATTGTAAACTTTCATTAATTTTAACTATATTTTAGATTGGCTTGCCGGTTTCATGAGAGATGGCTATGTGTCATTAGCTGTTCTCTATCCCAGTGTCTGTATACAATTATTTCCGAAATTTTTATATTTATTTAAAGTAAAAATAATGAATTTAAAGTGTAATTATTAATGAATATTTTATATTTTAAAATCTCTAATTGACATTTCGATTTCTATTTCAATTTCAATTTTAAAGAATTGACCTTTGAACTTTCAATAATTTAAAAAATTAACCAAAAGCTCGCCTTTTTATAATATATGAGCTAAATATTTAAACTTGAAGAAAATACATAAACTCAGAATTATACTTATTTTTAACTCACTTTTATAAAAAAGTAGAGCTTATACTTTTGATTTTGTCCGTCCGTCTGCCCGTCTGTGTGTCCGCAGTCTTGTGCCTGTAAAGGGATTTCTCCCATCTCTTATAATAATTTAGGTATTTGTCATTTAATCATCTTTACTCATCTTGACTAGTTTTATTTGTTTTTATTAAAAACGCCAACTTAATGCATCCAATTTTTGAGATTAAGTTCAGTATAATTAAGCTCAAACTCATGAAAATTGAGCTATCTGCCATCATTAAAAATATTTATTAACTGCAAATGAAACATTCATTAAAAATTTTATGACTTTTCGAAATTAGGTTTTATATGAATGGAAACGTAGGAATTGATAAGGTTATGAAGCATAATTTACTATTATCATTTCAATAGATGTCCTTACGTTATAGACGCAGTTTTTTAAACATAATAAAAATGCCGCTAGTTACCCTAGCGTTACTCAACCATTTTATACAATTTTTTTTAAATTCTAATAGGCCATACGGTCATCTTAACAGAAACATAGGTAATAATTTATGGATGATCTCAAAACTGTCTAACATTAAAAACATTTTAAACAAGTATTTTACGCAAGCTTACGTTAAAAAGTTGGCCGTTGTAAATATATAATGGCCCGTATTGTTGCGTTTAAAATAAAATAGTAAACTACAACAATACAATATGCCTCACGTTTTAAAACAACACTTATAGAAACTCGAATCCAGTTTACACCATTTATATTGTTGCAAAATTTGTCTATGAAATAACTGTTTTTAATATATAATTTTGTTAGGTTAAGGTTAGTTTTAAGTAATGTTCGGTTAGGTTAGGTTT
>JAQIXJ010004208.1:0-11220 GCA_034700185.1 Phthiracarus laevigatus | reverse complement strand
TGTTAAGTTATTTACATAAGTAAACCTTAACCTATGAAAAAGTGAGCTCTCTATGAATGTGTTGTTCTTGTTTTTAATCATCCTAGTCTATTTTAAATGCTATTACCATAATTAAACCGTTATCAGTTAAAACCCGAAAAATCTTACTACAAGTTATTTCATTATCTTTAATAGTTGTTTGAATGTGATATTTTAATTTTCCGCGTTACGTTAATGCGGTTTAAAAGTTAAGCTTAAATTTTAAACAAAATTTTGTTTTTATCAGAGTTATAGTAAAACCCTTAAAACCAATGTAAGATTTAAATAGACCTTTTTATGTCCAAATATTGGCACCTTAATTAAAGCATTTACCATTGTAGTTTAAGTTTAAGAGTTTAGTAAACCTCAAATAGTTTTTTTAAATAAATTATTCCTCAAGGAATCAATAATTTTTTATCAAAAAACAAAACTAAATCCCTAAATTCTTTTCTTGCTCACTTTGATAAAGTCACATATTTGATTTAACATGTTTGTCTGCTTGGATGTCTGTAGACTTTTTATCTGACAAAATAGGGTTAAAATTGGGTAAAAATATTTCAAAATTGGGTAACATTTGTCTTTAATTGTGGCAAAACATGGCTTGAATTATGTCAAAAATGATTAAAAAATTGGAAAAAACTGACACAAAATCGGGTCACAAATTGTTAATGTCGGTATTTAACATACACATTCTTCATTACTCCTCTTCGGTGTTAAATATTTTTATTGGCCTTCAACTTATTATGCAGTAGAGGGTGCCCATTATAACAGGTTGCCGTTAATGCTCAACTCTTAACCTCTATTACCTTTCAATATCTAACAATACATACAAAATAATCTATTTGAAAAGTCAATAGTGAATAAAAATAAGTTAAAATTACTTATATTTTAATTTAGCTTGAATTTCACGTAAAATGAGAAAGTTAATATATTTAAGAAATACATTAATAATCAATCTTATGTTTTCCAAAATTTCAAAGAATAAACAACATGTGCAATAAAATCAATGGTCGAGTTAGTGCGCGCACAGTGTCTGAAAGAAAATCGGACAATTATAAATACATAAGTTCGCTCTATTTTCAAAAACTGAGCTAATATTTAATATTATAACAAATCATTAAGTTAAGCCTTTAAACTAAATATTACAAATATGAAATTAAAATGAAATTATATTAATTGTTTAATATAGTATTATAAATACATTTTATTTTACATGGACACTTGGGAGCGAACGGTGACAGCGAGCGATTATACAATAACTGAAACAAAATTTGCGAAGTCAGATATTATGACAGTATCATAACCATATAATAATTGAAAATAACTTTAGAAATTCAGATAATATGACTGAATCAACGTTTTAGTTCAGTTTTGTACCTTGGGCCGATGTATTAAAAAATTTCAATATCAAAAATATTGTTTAATTTTATATGTTCTTTTTTCAATGTCAACATAATCGTAATTTATATCATTCTTTTGTAATGAGTAATCATATACATATTTTATAATTTCTTACATTAAAATTAGATCTTATCTTCAAAAATAACATCATAAGTTTTTAAATATACTTTTTATGATCAAATAGCTTTCCAGACAAATTGTTTTAGTTTATCTTGTTAAGCCATCTTAATATAGTAAGATATCTTTTCTCAAACAGTGTCTTCTATTTATAAGTTTAGTAAACTTTTAATCTTCAAGAAATCGCCTTAATTATAGATAGCTATAACTATTTATCAATTAATAGATTTTTATATGCTTATAAGTTAATATTTGTTAAAGATTTTAAAAAGTCAATCCATTTGAATTGCTTAAATTCGTCAGAACTAACCAAAAATAGCCAAACATATTAGTTTCCGGGAATAATATAATATTTTTAAACTAAATTTGCTATCATTTAATTCAAGTTTGTAACATCCATCGATATTTGGGGTAGCATTACAAATCACATTAAGCAATACTTTTGGGCAAACTTAATATCTTTCTTTAAGTAAAGAGTTTGATCTTCTATTAAAGAGATTAATTCTATGTTTCATGCGTTTTTTATTATCGATGATTGTATCGCAGATCTATCATCTAACAAATATATTTTAAATTAAGGTTTCATTAGTCTAAGTACAAGAGGCAAACGTTAACTATTTTTTATTATTAAGAAAGTTACAATCCCGTTTTCCATCCTAATGTAAAAACATATATTTGTTATTTGTTTGTTTATCGACAAGTAAGACTTGTATATCGCAAATGTAAAATAGTTTCGATTTACTTATCTTTTATTATAGATGACAATATTCAACATTATGATGTGTTGAACTATAAAGTAGACATTTAATATTATTCGGTATTGTTGTGCTTTTTTAGTTATTTATGTCTTTTTTATCTCCATAAGTATTATAGACCATTCATATATTTAATCACACTTTAATCAATCTTTATACCAAATTAGGATTTTTAATGTTTTTATCACTTTGTCATCAATTGTACATGTACTTTCAAAAAGTTATTGATTAGTGTAGTATAAAAGCTCAGTCTTAATTATTGTATAGACATTGTCGTTTCCAAAAGGATTAAAAATAAAGCTCATTTTTTATGTCAAAGTCGAGCTTATAGATTTGACCATGTCCAGCGGTTTATATCCATCCCAATGTTCGCAAATTTTTATGCAAAAAATATATCAAATAATTCTTATATTAATAAAGAGACTTGAAAAATCTCTATCATTGATAAAAAAATTTATACATTTGTTACCAATGTATTCATTATTATATGGAAAATTGAGCTCTCTATAAATTTGTCGTTGTTTGATTTTAAAATTAAATAATTCTTTAGTTAAATAAAACAAGTTTGTTAATTCAATTATATTTAAGAATATTTAAACATTTATTAATTGAAATTTTGTAAAGTTTACAAAAATTAAAAATTGGTAATTGACAACAAAACGTAAAATTAAAAATTTTCTTAAATAATTATAAATTAAAAATTTAAAAATCTGTCTTGAAATGAAGCTTATAAATAAACTTTTTTAAAAATTGAAAGTAAATCTTATTTTGTAAAAATCTTAATACTTTGTCTTTTTAAAATTCTTTGTCTAATTAAATTTTAATAATATTTTGGTTAAAGAAAATGAAAAAATTAAATCTATAATTGTAAAATTAAAAACAAGCGTTGTTTATCAATCCAGGAATATAAAATAAAATTTTATAACATGACAAAGAGTTTTTCAAAATTAAATTACATTTCTTGTTTGTCTTTAATTGTTGTAAACCCATATGTTTCAATTCGCAAGTTAAGATTTAATAGTTTAAAAGAGTTCATCTTTACCTCAGTTGTTACGTCACCTTCTTCCGTATTTCGTTAGTGTTTGTCACGCAGCATTAGAAGGTTTGATTAGCTATATCATTTTTTTAAGCTACAACTACTTTAGTTCTAAACAGCTTAATAGAATTACGTTGTACGAGAACATACTTTCTTATAAATTCGCGAGAATTAATTATTGCATTATCAGCTTAAAACAGTGGATTATTTTCAAGATAAAAAGTTTATCCTCTTTTTGTCCCATATCTTACTTGTACATTTCACCATTACATAGGAGCACAATTGCCCCAATCGCTCATTGCGCACTCAGGACATTTTTTATAATAGGGGATTTTTTAGGAAATGGAAGTAAACAATACAATTATCTTATATATTAAATATAATATAAATATTTGCTTTATCTCTTACCGGAAAAACATATTACCAGAAAAAATAGAAGAGATTAAATTTTCTACTCTACAATACCTTAAGTGGATTACAAATTTATTTAAGCCAAACTTACCCTTATTGTAAAGGTTTGTTCCAGAGTCGAATTAATTTTAGGTTTTGCATTGAGATGTTAATCCATAAGCTTTAAAGTTTTCAATATCTTATTTTAGAGTACCATACTTGTTTTTACTGTTAATCTTAAATACGAAGTAATCCTGAACAGGAAAGATATAAACCTAGACATTTTCATCGAAACAATAATAATTAAAGGTTATGTTTAATTAAAAATAGAAATCAATATTGCAACCCAACAATAGATTTAAAGTCAAAGTCGCATTACATGCAAGCAAAAGTAATAGACAATTGATATTAAATGAAATTAAGTCAAATTGAGTACTATTTAAACTGATTTTTTAAATTTAAAAAGATTAATAAAAGGAAAGTTAAAAAGTTAAATAAGAATTAATTTTACATTTAATATTTTGAAGTAGATTTGATTTTATATTTTATTGAATTATTTTAAATAAACTAAACATCAATATAAATTGAAACAACTTCTATTTATAATAATAAAATTACAAAATCTTAATTTATTTGAATATTAAAAAAGTTCAATATTTTAATAGCTTTGTTGATATTTACTAATTATTAGTATCTATATATTTTTAATTAGTAAAGTTTTACAAAAATTCATGTTGATAACTTCCAAAACAAAATGTTATTTTAAAAGTAATCATGAAGCAAAATTTTTTTTGGAGCGCTGATATAATTTTAATAAAAACATTAAACAAAAATTAAGTTAACCAAAACAGTAATAAATAAACTTTAAGTTAAGATGTGCATCAACATAAATAGTAAATTACAATAAAGTTGAGCAATCGGATTTAGGGATAGACATTAGCTTGTCTTTGATTTAGTGTTGTTTCGCTTTTTGTGAAGTAAAAGCAAAAGACATGAAATTTCGACTTTTATTTTTGCTTGAAGTAAAAGTAAAATACAAGCGAAATGAATTAAATTATTAAAATCGAAATTGAAATACAAGTCAAATAAAAAATTTTCTTTAAACGTAAAAGCAAAATCCAATTGAAATTAATAAGGCCAAAAGTAAAAGCAAAAAACAATTAATTGACTTTTACTTTAAAAAATTGTATTAAAAAGCTAAATCAAAAAGCAAAATTAAAATAAATATTTTAATTTTACTTTTGCTTGAAGCAAAAGTAAAATACAAGAAAAATTAAAAATTCTAATAATAGCTAAAGCAAAATACAAATCAAATTTAAAATAAAATAAAAAGAAAAAGCAGACAATCTAAATTAAAATAAAACTCAAAAGCAAAAGAAAAAGAAATGAAAAATTTAAATTTGAAAGTTAAACAACACTAGTTCACGCATATTCTGTAGATGAATGATTTTTATATTTTTATATTCATCGGATAGAAACCGCGATGAATAGGATAGAAACACTAGTGCGCAAAGCATTGCCAGACTTAGTATTAATGATAAAATTTACTTTTATGATATACGTAAACAATACGAGGCCAGTATTATAAATGGTCCAACCGTTATTTGTGACTGATTCAACGGTCAGTGCTTAGCTTCGTCAATAACTAAATCAAAATTGAGTAATCTTTTTAAGAAAGGGGTTAGCCAAGAGTTTTTAAAAGCAAAAAACAATTAATTGACTTATACTTTAAAAAATTGTATTAAAAAGCTAAATCAAAAAGCAAAAGTAAAATAAATTTTTTAATTTCACTTTTGCATGAAGCAAAAGTGAAATACAAGCAAAATTAAAAATTCTAATAATAGTAAAAGCAAAATACAAGCTAAATTAAAATTTCTTATAAAAGCAAAAGTAAAATACAAAAAAATTATAAATAAGACAAAAAGAAAAAGCAAAACACATTCTATATTAAAATAAAACTCAAATGAAAAAGAAAAAAAAATTAAATTTTGAAAGTTAAACAACACTACTTTGTTTACACAAGATTTATTTCTTTTTATTGTAAAACAAAAGATATATCATTGATTGAGAATAGTTTAGATAAAACATAATTATATTTTTAAATTAACCAATTATTCGGTATGGCTATTAAATTTTAATTTTTAAATTAATTCATACATGTAATTAGAATGTAAACAAAAGAAGTTGCAGTAGTTGGAGATCTATGTAAATTTATAAAACGTAAAGCAAACACTAATAAAAATAAATTGAACACTAATTTATTATTTGATCGCTGATACGTTCATAAAATGTGACTTTGTATAGTTCTTTTCAGTTTGTTTACTTACTTATTGTCTTGCTCTTATTATATTAATTTATATTTATAAATGTTAAGTTCTTTTCTTTTAATTTCGGCAGATAACACAAATAACATTTTTGGCTTATTAAACACGATTTTATTATATATTGTCCTAAGTATAAATAAAAAAACTATATTTTCCGTTCAGTTTTCAACTTGATTTTAGACTAATTTCTCAAATTAAAACTAAAAATTTTATTTGAATTTATGCATAGAATTTTAGGATTGTTCTGGAATATTTTTATAATATTAATATTTTCAATAGTTTTTGTCAAATAGTTTTTTATTACTTATAATTTACATTAAAGCATAAAAACATCCTACAAAACAGTCTAATATCCATTTTATCCTAAATAAATTAAGTCAGTGTGAGAAAAGCGATTGTGAGAAAATTTTGTAAAGTATAGGCAAGCAAACTTATGTATAGTCGGACCGAATCAAAACTAGTATTGTTTACCTTTCAATTTGTAGTTTTGCTTTAGAGATTTATTCTAATTTCTATTGCATTTTACTTATTATTTTTGATTAATTTTTAATTTTTCTTGTATTTAACTTTAGCTTTAATAATTTATAATTTTACATGAAATTTAATACTAAAATAAAAATAAAATAAAATAAATGTTAATCAGCATTGAAATTGATGTTTGGTGTAATTGGAAGGTAAGTTTTATGATTTAATTAATAAATGCACTTATTTTATTTATATCTCTTAAATTAAAAAATATTTGAATCAAAGTAAACGCATTACTAATGTTAATTCTTGTTTAAATTATCAAGTTACAAAATAATAAAAATGTATGGCACGGTTGGATATTGATTTGTATTCAATTAACTAAATATATACAATTAATCAAATCAAAATATTACACAACTGTCTACATCAATAATTATCTATTTGCTTTTGATTTAAATAAGGATTAATTTAAAAAATAATTATTTTCAAATTTAATATTGTATCAACTTATTTTATTCTACTGTTGATTTTCATTAAATAGTTTTCGTGAACAAATGTAGGCATAAATATTTCTATGCACATTTGATATCTCTAATTTTTTTAGCACAAAATAATCATTGATCAAATAATTAAAGAAATTTTGTTTTGATAAATTTAAAGAAATAACATAAACTCTTTTGTATTTTATTTAACCTACTTCTTTACTTTGGTATTGATTTGTATGCAATTAACTAAATATATACAAATTTGTAATTTTCCACTTTAATATTCTATAAATCATGTAGGATTGCATATGTTAAAAAAGCAATTGTTGTAAATTGATGTATTAATTTAAACTTCATTAGTTATTTAGTAAGTAAAAAGTATACTTCTATTAATGGAGATGTTATTTCTGTAGTTTTTGATATAGTAGACTTATTTTTGATTTAGACATTTTTTAAGCCAAACACTTTAAAATCAGTTTAAGAATTTAAAAAATGTTTTTAGTATTTTAATTATGTGCAACATTAAAAATTGAATATTTAGATGAGCTTATGAGAAAATCAACACAATACTATGCACTTTAACGTATTGGCATTTGTCTGTAACATTGAACTGTAAAAGTAACTTCAACAAATATTTTTAATATTGTCACTAAAGCCAATCTTATAATATCTGGCGAAAAACAATTTACAATTTTGGAAATTTAAAAATGTATGGCACGGTAAGATATTGATTTGTATTCAATTAACTAAATATATACAATTAATCAAATCAACATATTACACAACTGTCTTCATCGATAATTATCTAATTGCCATTGATTTAAATAAGGATTAATTTCAATAATAATTATTTTCATATTTAATATTATAGCAACTTAATTTATTCTTCTGTTGATTTTCAATAAATAATATCACATTATAAAACGAATTTCTTAATTGAATTAATGAAGAAATGAGATAAACTAAAAACTAATATTGATCTTCAAAAATCAAAAGCAAATATCATTGTGGAAATATTATTATTGGAGTACAAACAACTAAGAAATTTCATTACAAACTCTTAAAAATTAAGATAAGAAATTATATTAACGGAAAAATTCAAGATATTGATGGAAATTCTAGAAAAATTATGGAATGTTTTATTTTTATTTGTTACAACAAGAAAAACTGCAAAATCAACTTCTAAAAATATTTCAAAATTGTCAGCGAATGAGTTAAACTTATCTTTTATATAAAAAACTAATAAATTATACAAATCTTATTATGAAAAACAACAACCAACTTTCTAGCTTAAAAACATAAAGAAGTATTTAAGATCATAAAAGTTTTAGAAAGTGATATAAATGAGCTAATCGATGGAATAAAAGTAAACAAATCAAAAGGAACAGACAATATTTCAGGCAAGTTTATCAAATCTTTTAAATTTACGTTAAGTTCCATAAATTTAACATTTTTTAATCTATCGAGAAATTCAAATGATATTCTTACTCTTTGGAATGTTTCAAAAGTTTTACCATTATTTTAAAATGGCGATCACGATTTACCAACAAACTATCGCCCATTTAGTTTATTACCAATCTTAGGCAAACTTCTAGAAAAACATGTGTACAAAAAATACTACAACTTTTTAATAACAAATAATTTAATATTATCTGATCAGTTTAGATTAAAAAACTTAGTTCTACTTGTGATGCTCTACCAAAAATCATAATTACCATATCTAGTGCATTAAATATAGAATTGTAGTGCATTTTAGTGTCAATAGATTAAAACAAGATCGATACGGTCATAATATCTGACTTTAAAAAGTTTAGTTCAGTTAGTATTTTGTCGCTCGTTCTCTCCTTTCGCTCGATCCCGTTAGTTTATATTATTTTTCATTTAATTGAATTTTTACTTATAAGTTCAGATTTTTACATAAAACAAGCCAATATTCAATTCTATTTTTAAAATTATAGTTTTTTATTTAAAATGAAAACGGAATATCTCGTACTGATTTTTGATTATTTTTACCCGATTTTATAATTTTTTATTCAAACTGTTTCTATAAAAAAAGGAATACCCCGTTCTGAATTTTGACTATTTTTACCCAATTTTTAGCATTTATGTCTTTTTTGACTTCTACAAGACTTATTACATATAAAACAGGAGATCCAGTTCCTATTTTTAGTCCTATTTTGGAAAATTTTGCCTATTTTTTACAATTTTTGATAAATTTTGTGGCTTTTTTTGAGCATTTTTTGCCTCTATTTGTTAATTTAAAATGGCTTTATTAGAATAAGATATCATATAAAAACCCTAAATTAGAATAAGAAATTGGCATAATCCCTTAATTAGAATAAGATAATTGTAAAACCCTTTTATTAAAGTAAAGATTTAAATGCATTAATTATAATAAGAGTGCGGACGGCCGGATGGACGGACTAAAGTACGGACAGACTTACCGACAGACATACCCAAATCTATATATCAAAAAGCATTCGATTTAGTCGACCATAAATTGTTAATAGAAAAACTAACATTAACGAACGCTATTATATAACTGAATTATATGTAATAATAGATTGAACCTGTCCAGGTATGGAGTAAGTGTACTATTTTTTGTGATAAACAGCATACGCAGTAGTTCAAAATATTACGACATGTTAATTACAAATTATTAGTATTGGAACGATAGCTTTAATTAATATTCGGAAATTGATTGACAAATGCAATCCTTAATAAACTATTTGTTTCTTATTTAATTTATAATTACTGATACCAATTATTAATTCGACTTGTGTTATTTTGCTGTACTGGGTTCGCATTGTTATCAATATCAACTGTCATAGTGTCCAATAATAATATACAAGCTAAAAACTATATTTTGTTAAAACGTAAAAATTGATTGTTAATCTTACTAATGCTACATTTTCAGGTTGGTAAAGTCTAAACGATGAATTTCCACCAGAAGTCGTTGTTCTTTGAAATGAAACTTGTGCTGCATGAGAAATAACATGCTTTTGTTTCCAAATCAATCACTGAAAATCGCGCAAAATCGAAATGTTTCATTTCTCTATCGACATTTTCTCGTAATATTAGCGCTGTTATCCCTCTCATCGCTGCCATATTTAGCTTCATCGCTCTTCAGTCTTGATTACGCGTAAATGCGGTCATCGCTGATAATATTAAATTCATTACTGTTTCGTTTCTGACCTCATCACAGGTCTGTTTGTGCATAATAGCGTTGAACATACGCTCCATTTTAGTTAAATCGATATCGTTATAGAGCTCAAGGCTCGTGGAATCTCTATTTTCGCTTCGCTTCTTTAAGTATAAGTCCCATTGTTTTCTTCACAAATATATCAATGTTATTAAACGTAGTTTTCTCGAAGGTTGATATAAAAATCAAATCGTTATTTATTCGGTCTCCATTTAGGGCCACATCGTATAATTCCTTCGTGTTATTGAAATCGTCGCTAATACGAGTCTGCGGTAATCTATTCCGCATGATATAAACAAACCAAAATCAAGTGAACGCAGCACTTGATATTCGTAGTTATAGATAATAAATCCACGTTTGCGGCCACCAATAAGACAATAAAGCATTGCGCAAAATATTTGTCTCCTGAATGTATAAAAAATTGTACCTTTAATATTTGTGGCGTTATTTCGTAACAAATAAGATTCGCTTTCGTTAAGGTATCGCTAATTGTCGAGTTTGTACGTTGGAAGAATCGCTTTAAAAATATTGTCTGCACGAAAATGCTGTTGCGTTGTAATCGGACACAGACTTACTACTTCGGGTACATTCACGTCATAGCAAAACGGTGTTATATCATCAAATCGAATAATCACTGTGTCCTGTCATCAAGTTTTCGCTCCATTATCTGCTTACGAATCATGAAACCCAATTCCGTAAAATTAGCCATACATCTGGCTCGAGCGTCGCCACAGTTTGCGGACATCAATGTCGCGTATTCGATGCTTAATTGCATTATTTTCGAATATGCAATATATTTTATTAATAATATTTATATTGTTGCGATAGTACTTGAAGGAATGCTAACTGAATTCTGGCTCAGTAGTTATTCAGACTTCTGAAAACTAACATCAACTTTTTTAAGGTATGTGGTAGATTTTCTATAAAAGTCCATTAAAATTTTGTACGTTTTTGTTAATTGTTTAATTTTCGTAATAATTGTTGTAGATGTCGAAAACATATTTTATTATTGAAATTTATATTG
>JAQIXJ010004207.1:0-11221 GCA_034700185.1 Phthiracarus laevigatus | reverse complement strand
TGCCCGGCGCACGTGGATGGTCCTTACCACCCAAACGACTGATTTGCATACATCAATATTTTGGCACGTGCAACGGCTCGTCCAGGCATGAGCATGCTGATTTATGATACCCCCGGTATAGGTCTAACATTGCAGTGCTGAGTCATTTCTTGTTTGTGAAAGATTAAAGGGTTACATATTATGCCATACCTGTGGGTCGCTAGGTGAACGGTGCGCCGGGCATTTAAAAACGCGTTCAGCTTGTAACTGCATCACAAACATGCCAAACTTCTAGAGAGATGGCAAATATGTTTTCCGGCAACAATAATTCCATAGTAAGCGACAGCGTACTTGAGAACATAATGAACCAACTGAACTCAATCAATGGTCTTTTTACAAATACTAACGCGGGTGCAGAAGTTAGCGGCCCATCAGACATGTCAGAGAGGCAACCGTTGACGAATAGGCCTAAGGCAGCAACAAAGTCTAAGGTTCCAAACACGCAACAAACGAGACTAGAACCATCGCAACCACAGGATCACCATTACATTGCCATTAGCCCCGGTGGCCCAGTGAACGGTGGGGCACCGACGATCGGCAGTGGACAACAGGCAGCACAAAACTTCGTTAACAACGGGGTAACAGTGTACACTCCAGACGGCCTATTGGTAACTGATATCTTTTCCCGCTAAAACTGAGCCTCTACCTGGTTGCTGCATCATCAGATTAGTGTGGCCATCTGCTGACCTACATCCATGTATTATCGGCACTGGCAAAACTATATTAGGGATGTAAACATACCATTGGCTGCAAGTGATCAAGACATCGGAAGTTCTGTGGGAAGTAATAATCCAGGCATTGCAAAATGAATAGAAATCTCATCACAGAACAAAATTAATTAAATCCTTCAAAATGTCTCAAGAATTAACTATAAAATGTGTTATTGAGGCTCATTTGATTTAGCATTTTGGTTCAAAATTAATTGTCAGGCTGTTGGCAACATAGATCTGTACTAGGCCATTGGAGACAAGGGGCAATTTACATGTATCAGTGGAACAGCTAAACTACCTCTTGATGGCCTTCCACTATAATGTTATTCAAGGAAGCCAAGATAACAAGACAAGTTATAAAACATGAAAGTTTGCTCTAAAGTAATATTGATGAGTAGGCTTGGAAAACTGAAATGGGTAAAATACACTTTCTCTTATCATGGTGTAGTTCGTATTAGGTTGGCATTCATTTAAAATACCAATAACCGGGAGGTATGTCTTTCTGCGTTAATGGCGCAATTAAATCCAGAAAAGGGGCTTCGAAAAATAATATTAATATGTAAATAATTTTAAATTAACACACACTGTGTCTTTTTGGATTTAGCATTTCTGAATTAGTTAGGCCATACTTCACTGTTTGATAGTTTGATGATGAATATTCCAACACTAAGCCCACGCAGGAGACTGAGAGGAAAGAATTGAATAATACAATATTGTGTTTTTTTCTGTCAAAGGTCCCACCTAAAATGGCTGGACATTTCAATAATGTTGTAAATCTCCACCCTGAATGTTAATTTTTACCAGAAACATTGTTTTTTGAGTCAGAACGCATTTAATTGAACATTGCCAAATGTACTAAAATGATTTCCCGATATTTCATATATTCGTATGAGTAGCCCATGCACCCATTTATCCTTGGGAACTTTCCAAGGACCAATGCGGGGCCAATGATAAGAGCAATAACCAGGTTGACAAAATGTGCTATTTAATTAAAAAGGCCATTTCACTGTTTTCACATTTTAGAAAATTATCAGGGTTCATTCGGTCAAGGCAGATTTGGGATTTAAGTTTTTACACCAAATCTGGAGTTATACAGACCCGAAAAATTAAATAAATTTACATATGCACCGCATACAAACTTCTCCTTTGATAATCCACCTTCAATGAAAGTATTAATTATAATTAAAGAATTAAAGTTTCTAGTTCCAGTTTATTAGTATTTTTGTAAGCATGGAGGTGGGGAACCTGCTGAAAGGATTTACAAATTCCTTTATGAACATATTTAGAAGTCTAACATTCTCCTGCTTGGCGCTAGCTTGCATAAATCCCCCAATAAAAGCTACATTCCATCACAGAATTTTATTGTTTCCCATTTTATCATGCTCATGGTTCTATTTTATTGGTGCAGGGGCCTAATCCATAACACCAAGACACAGGAAAGCATTAGCAACAGCATTACATACTATAGGCTATGGTCACAGTATGAGCCACTACATGCACATGCCAGTCTCTGATCCAGGTCAAGATATGGTAATGAGCTGCTACTAATGAGCTGTGGTGTGGTCACTTTTGGCTGTTTTTCTTGCCTTTAGAGACTGCCATTTATTAGTTTGATAGTTGTACATTAATGACCAGACAATTATCAACAATATGGCAGGGTGTTGAAATTCCTGACCTTTTTGCAACATTTTTTATCCCAATTAAAAGATCAAAGAAGCTTGCCGCCACAGCTGTCCAAATCATCTTTCAGAACCAAGGGCTTGGTAACACCATGTGTGTAAATATTGGCAGATAACCGGCTCTAAATGTTAGGCAAGAGGTCACTGTATCACTCAGTACCAGTATGGTGTCAGTAACTTGAAGAATAAATGTGATAGGCTGTTTTCAGTAGGGGGAGGTGGCCGAAATGGGGCTAGGGGCGTGATGTTCTGAGGTCTGTAGCACTGTCAATGGGCATGTTGACCAAAGGAAAACACTCCTAATGAGCTGTCAGGATGTCAATCAAAACATAGAAACTTGTTTCAGCTATTTCCTTTCTTTGCAACAAAAGTTATCCCAATTAAAAGACGATAGTCACACCTCCCATCTTGGGGGAAGGTACTGAGGATACATTTGTGCTCTTTCTGGTGGACTTCTGGATTACAATTCCTACTAGGATAATGGTCATGTATGTTATCTTCCATTTTCTGCATGTTTAGTTAAGTTTGATTCAGTCTGACAGGTGTGAGGGTCGACCAAATGAAGGGCCCTCGACCAGCATGGCCGAGATGAAAGACATAATGCATTTGGCTCTCAATGCACTACACAGTACACTAATCAGGTCAATCCAAAACGAGGCTCAATTTTACAGATTCAGGATATAATCTGACCCAGAATGTAGACTGTACGGATCTACGTCCATGAACTTTCGTAACGAGATCGACCAGTGGTCAATGCCCATGCACGTGACCTCAGGTTAGGTACCTCTTACGTTGTGGAGTATGAATGGGAGGCCGAACCGTTATAATCTTTCAACCAATGGTGTTTGATGACGAATGCCTTTGGTCGGAGTAAGCGAAGGAAAACACATCTGACCATCAATGACAATCGAACCGATGAATGAGTTGTAGGCCTGCATCATGTATTCTCATTATTTCCATGGCATTATGTGTTCTGTTCCCAATAACCAGAGTTATGAAACACAAGACCAGAGTTATGATGGCTTTCGCGTGGACACGTGGGCCATGACTTGGGGCATGGTGGAAGAAGTAGCCTATAAACAGGAGATTATTTAACCCCTCTAGAAACTACGGGAAAACAGTTTTTCTAATGTAATTCGGGGTTGCTGTTGTGCAAAGTTCCAGATAATAAAATGGCACATTACCCCCTACTAGCCAAATACATAAAATACTATATCCTGAGGTAATTCGGGGTGCTCTTTCACAAATTGCGAAGTTCCAGACGATAAAGTTGCACATTAACCCCCACAGGCCAAATATATACTGTTTGGGGTATCTTTTCCCACAACTGCAAAGTTCCGGACGACACGATTGTACATTTAGCCACTACCGGCCAAAATCATCAAATACTGTTCAAAATAAAAATCCTTCAAATATCCTTCATACCATTGTAAAAATCAATAATCATTTAATGGTTGTGCAACATTAAACATTTTCAGTTGTTTTATCATATCATTTTAGGAGTCTTATCTGAGTAATGAATAGCAAGATATACATAGATATGCAGTTTGACCCCTTGCTTACAGAAATGATGTGATTATGATGAAAGTTTCTTGATTCGGAATGGCTTGACATCATTTTCCGGGTACATATCAATGGTGCGTATTTCACATGAAAAAAAGATGTAATGGTACACTTTAGTTGAAATTCATTACTTATTTCTTTCAAAGTGGATTATTAGATGCCAGCAATTTAGGGATTTGGACTATCTTGTTCCAATCTATATCCATGTACGGATTCAATTCATGGACAATCTACGAATATTCGAATTCGGCCCTCCAAATGGTTTTATGTAAATGCCCGAACATATTTTTTCATCCAGAATATTTACAGTTAGAATATTTCTGTGCAGATTTTTAATTTTTGTTGACTACTTATCTAATTGAAATAATTTTTGGTTCACCATAGTAACATTCTTCTGTCCCCTAGTGGCGAAAAATAGAACTTATTCCTTCAGTGTTGGTAGTTTTCTAATTAAAGCCCGTCTACTAATTAATGTGCGAGTAGTCTTTCCGGAAATTTCCTTTTTCCTTTTAGAGTACATATAATCTAGCATGTGTACAAAACTGCGTAGTTTCCAGATGAGTCAAATAAAAATGCCCCATGCCCCATGGCCTAACGTGAAATGAAATTTGTGGAGTGCTCGAATGAAGTCGGTGCGGCGCGCCCATTCTTACTAAATCAGGCTCAATTTCTTCACAAACGACATTGGCCCTATTATCCAATGGGTATTTAAACATTTCTATACACCCTTACGATGACCTCAAGCAAACTTTTCATTATGGCCTGCCGTGACAGAAGAATGTTGCATCACAATGAACTCACGCCAATCAAACATGCCAAGTATGTCGCCTGCACTTCAAAATAGGCGGCCATGCCGTCGTTTCAACCAATCATGCAGAGGACGGAGCATCCGTACAGTCCAATTTTATCCTACGTGCCATAGCAGTGGCGCCATGCGGTGGAAAATGAGTGCCCCACCAATCAAATCGAATGTTACAGTTCAGAACCATAGCCTTAGGTTCGTTTTGCGTCTACGTTCCGTACTTGAGCAATCTACCTAGCGACACTGAGCTCAAAGTATTCAAGTTCGAATAAGAATTTGTCCGTTCCACAGCTGTACAAGTTATACGATGAACTGATCTCGCATGTACGCAGTTTAGAGGCCTTGTCTATTTCCGGTGAACAGTATGGTGTGATACTAACCCCAGTAGTTCTAGCATGTTTACCCTCTGACATTCGTCTTGAGTGGGCTCGTGATGGTGAAGGACACGAGTCTGATCTCGCCCATCTTTTGGAATTTCTTCCGAAAGAAATAAGTCGGAGGGAAAGAAGTGAAACTGTGAAGGAGGTTAGTAAGAATGTTACTTCCGGTGAAGTGAAACGTAACGATAGACACATAGATAGGCCTAGGTCTAGTACTACAACTGCTGCACTTCAGTCATCGTCGCAAGGTGGTTTACGCAAGAACAATAGGTCTGGTGCAAGTGGTGCAAGCACAGGCTGTGACATGTGTGGTTTCTGTCAGGGAAAGCACAAATCCGACAGGTGTTATGCGTTTCTAAAGTTAGGCGTTGCCGATCGCAAACGACGTGTGTACGAAGCCAAGCTATGCTTTCGCTGTTTGGGGTCGCATTTCGCAAGAGATTGTAACGCTGTATGTGACAAGTGCAAACGACCCAGTCATCATTCGTTGTTGTGTGATCCGACCAGAGTAATGAAAAGTGAATCGAATGTCGCTTTGTCCGCTGACAATGCATATGTTGGTAATAGCTCGAGGGAACCCGTGCCGAACGCTGTACCGTCGTCTGTGAACTCGCGTGACAATAGTGGGCTTACACATGCGGGTGTTTCCCACGTGCGCAGAGGTGAAGTTGAATCGCAACGTACCTGTACTAATTTGCCAACTGCCAGAGTCAAGGTCATGGGTGAGAATGGTAGCGTGGAGGCAAACTTGCTTTTTGATACAGGTTCTGATCGAACATATATTTCATCCAGTCTGGTGGAAAAGGTTAGACCAAAATGGGTCTGTTCTGAACCTGTTACGTATGCTTCATTTGGTGGTGGGAAGTCCAAAAAGGGGGTGGTGAGAAATGTGTTCGATTTGCACCTGTCTGGCATGAGTGGGAATGAGAGTATCAACCATGTAACAGCTGTAGAGATACCTGTTATATGTGTTCCCTTGCAAAGATTTCAACTGCCGAAGAGTGTTTTGGATTCCTTTTCTGAACAGGGCATACAGTTTGCAGATCCAAATTTTGGTGAGGGTGAAAAACCAATAGATATCTTGGTTGGTATTGATTGGTATTGGGATATGATCAAACCAGGTTTGAAAAAGCACAGGGGTGGCCCAGTTGCACAGGAAACAGTGTTTGGTTGGGTGGTTTCTGGAGCTTTGAAGGGTTCTTCTGTGTTGTCTGGGAGTGGTGCAGATTCTTGTTCCCCGCCTCACATACACTTGTCTCATCAGTTATTCTGTCTCAATGACATTTCGGAACATACTTTGAAAAACTTTTGGGATCTAGATGTTATTGGCATTACTAAGCAGGAAGAGAAAGTGCGTGATCCTGTTTTAGAGAAATTTGAACAGAGCGTGGTTTTCGAGAATGGTAGGTATGAAGTAGCTTTATCTTGGAAAGAAAGCATGGAAGGTGGGAAATTGTTGAATAATGAGAACTTGGCCAGAAAACGATTGCGGAGTCTGTCAAATAAGTTAGAGAGAGATCCTGATATGCTTGAAAAGTATAACGCTGTGTTGTCAGAGTTTGAGAAATTGGGAATAATTGAGGAAGTGCCAAGTGGGGAGATGACCACACCCAATCCTGTGTTTTATCTTCCGCATAGACCGGTGGTGAAAGAGTCTAGTCATACTACCAAAGTAAGACCTGTTTTCGATGCATCAGCTCCGGGATATAATGGAATATCCTTGAATGACTGCCTCGAAACTGGCCCTTCTTTGAATCCTGACATTGTTGAAATTCTCATGAGATTTAGAAGGTGGCCGATATCTCTTACTGCAGATATCACCAAAGCTTTTCTGCAGATTGGCGTGAAACGTGAGGATAGGGATGTTCATAGATTTCTGTGGGATTTCAATGGCAAAATCCGCACCATGAGATTTGTTAGAGTCCCCTTCGGAAATTGTAGCAGTCCATTTTTGCTTAATGCCACCATAAAGCATCATCTGAATACCTATCCAGCTTCAGTGACAATCACTGAGTTGAAGGAAAACTTGTATGTAGATGATTTTCTATCAGGAGCCAATTCTGAGAGCGAAGCCTGTGAGCTCTTTGTAGAAGCTCGGAAAGTT
This sequence comes from Phthiracarus laevigatus, assembly GCA_034700185.1. Classification (NCBI taxonomy): domain Eukaryota; kingdom Metazoa; phylum Arthropoda; class Arachnida; order Sarcoptiformes; family Phthiracaridae; genus Phthiracarus; species Phthiracarus laevigatus. The sequence continues at coordinate 3,944 of JAQIXJ010004207.1, read as the reverse complement.
CTTGGTAAGGCAAGTTTTCCTTTGACTCAGTGGACGTCCAATAGTCCGGTGGTGTCAGATAGGTTTTTTGAGGAATTTGGATCAAAACAGGTGAATAGGGAAGTGAACAAGGTTTTGGGCATGAAATGGCTATCTGTCAGTGATTGTTTTTCCTTTGACGGTATTGAGGTCCCGAGTGATTTTGCGATCACTAAGAGAGTGGTTCTGAGTTTCCTTGCTCGAATGTATGATCCATTGGGATTGATAGGCCCATTTGTGATGACAGTCAAAATCCTTTTCCAAGAGTTGTGGAGGATAGGCCTACAGTGGGATGAGGTGATTCCTGATGATTTACACAATAGATTTGTGTCTTGGTTGGAAGGGATTGATTGTTTGAAGTCATGGAAAGTTCCCAGAAGTTATTTCCCAGGCCTACGTTGGGGTAATTTGGAGAATATCAATCTGGAGGTATTTTGTGATAGTTCGGAGAAGGGATATGGTGCTTGTGTGTACATTAGGGTGCCAATGGTGGATGGTGGATATCAGGTATCCCTAGTATTGTCCAGAGCTCGTGTGGTTCCATTGAAAGGGTTAACCTTACCTCGCCTGGAGTTGTTAGCAGCATTGATGGGTGCAAGGTTGCTTGATTTTTCGATCAAAGCTTTGAGATTAGCTGTAGGGACCAGGTACAGGTGTTGGTCAGATTCTACGATAGTACTCGCATGGATTAGGAGTCAACCTTGTAAATTCAAGGCATTCGTAGGGAATCGAGTTGGTGAGATCCAAGAATTGACTAACCCAGCCTGTTGGTTTCATGTAGATGGTAAGGAAAATCCTGCTGACCTCATTACTAGGGGGTTGTCTGCTCAGTTGCTGCTATCTTCAAAGCTATGGTTAGAAGGTCCTTCCTGGTTGTCAGTGAATGGTGAGATTGAGATAGGTACAAACTGTTTATCAGACGCTTGCGTTGAAGAGTTGTCGCATAGTCATGTTTCTGATATTGACACTGCATTAGTCACTGTTGCATCAGAGGATATTTCCTGTGTACTTCCGTTTGATAGGTGGGGATCCTTTGAAAAGGCTTTACGGGTCACTGGTTTGGTGATTAGATTCATTGAAAATCTCAAGGTAAACAAGCTTGGTGGTGATAGATCGCTTGGTCCATTGACTGTACAGGAGATCCGTATGGCAGAATTGAAGGTTTTTCAGAGTGTCCAACGGCATAGTTTTGCCAAAGAGATTGCTTGTCTTGGAAAGAATGGCAAAGTGCCAAAAGATTCTAAGATAGCTGATTTGTCCCCGTTTCTTGGTAGAAACAATTTGCTCAGGGTTGGAGGACGATTGCAATTGTCTGACCTGTCTTTTGAAGAGAAACACCCAGTTATTTTGCCCAAGTGTCATCTGTCATTGCGTTTGATCAGAGAACAGCATGTTATAACATGCTGGGGTGGATACTATGATCACTGCTCTGAGAGGATCCTATTGGATCATTGGAATCAGACGACTGGCAAAATCTGTAAAAAAAGAGTGTGTTTCTTGTCAAAAGATAGATGCTAGACCCTGTGGTCAATCAGCAGCTCCCCTTCCAGCCCTGAGGGTCAGAGAATCACCTGCATTTACAGTTACTGGTCTAGATTTTGCAGGACCTTTGTATGTCTGTGATCAGCCCAATAGAAAGTTGTATATCCTGCTTTGTACTTGCGCTGTAGTGCGGGCTTTGCACCTGGAATTGGTGGAGTCAATGGCTTTGTCGGATTTTATGATGGCATTGCGTCGGTTTGTTGCTCGACGTGGTATTCCGTCTGTCATTTTTTCTGACAATGCCAAGACATTTCTGGCTGCAAAGTTCGAAGTGATGAAAGTGTTTGGTCACCTAGCTCCAAATTGGAAATTCATAGTCCCTCGCTCTCCGTGGTGGGGAGGGTTTTGGGAGCGTTTGGTGGGGTCGGTGAAGATGGCACTAAGAAAGTCGCTGGGAAACCGTTCGTTGTCTAGGGCAGAATTAGAGACAAGTCTATGTGAGGTGGAGGCCTGTATCAATTCTAGACCGCTTACTTTCCTAGGGGATACTATTCAGTCGGTGAATCCATTGACGCCCTCGCATTTTTTGACTGGTAGAAGTTCAGGGTTGGTACCCAGCATGGATATTGACGTGAGCACAGAATCTGAAAGGGTGACAGCTAGTGACCTTGAAGGTCGTAGACTACAACAGAAATTCAGGCTTGAGACATTCTGGTCTGTTTGGAGTAAAGATTACCTTAGAAACTTGCCGACTGCTGTGGGGAAATTTTCGGAAAAGGGAAATCTGAAAGTTGGTTCTATTGTTCTGGTTAGAGAGGACAATGTGAAAAGGTTGCAATGGCCAGTAGCACGGGTGGTAGAGTTGCATCCAGGTAGAGATGGGAGGGTGCGCAGTGTCACTTTGAAGACTGTAAAAGGTATTATTATCAGACCTGTGCAAAGGTTACATGATTTAGAGATAGGTGGCGCCACCCATGTTCCCATTGCCACTTCAGATGACATTGATTCTGGTAGGGCGGAGTCAGCTGAGAAACTTGACTCTGTAAATGATCTGACTCAGTCGGGTGAAGCGCAGTCAGTGTCTGTGGATACCTGTGATAGCAATGATAGTGATCCTGTGAGAAATGATAGTTCTGTTGATCCGCCAACAAATGTTCGCGTTACTAGACATGGACGAGTGATTAAGCCAAGAGTGAGGCTTGATCTGTAAGTAAAAAGCAGAAACGGGAATGTACGACGTGCTCTGTTCCCTATTCTGGTTAGCAGTTATCTGTGAATTGTGTAGTATGGGAGTGTACGATGTGCTCTGCTCCCCTGGTGACAGTGTTTGGTACTGTTAGATGAGATCTGACCTATATTGTGTCTCAGGTCAGGAACTATTCGCTTGTTGGACTTCGTGCAACTGGTTTCTTTGTGAATGTAGTGCGGAGCCAGGAACATTTTGGACTGATTGGTGGTGTGGAGAAAATTGGTATTATTTGGGTTGTTATGATACCTTTTTTCTGTAAATACGTTCATTGCATCGTTCATTATGATTTGTCTGCACATTGGTTTTGTTGTTGGTTTTCAAATTTGACACAAGTGGTGCCGAGGCCATTTGTTGAAAGTAGAAAAAGAAAAAAAAAAGTTGTTGAAAGTAGAAAAAAGAAAAAAAAGTTAGTTTCTTGTGTTAAATTGATTTTTGTATGATGTGCAGGCGAGTCCTGGTGTATGATGGTAGAATAAGCAAACCTGTAGAAATTGGAAAAAAAGCCCAGACGGAAAAATGCCTGATTTGGATTCGGATATCAAGTAGTTTTGAGACGTTCTAGAAGCGTTTAACTAGCCAAGTAACTCATTTAATTAGCCAAGTAACTCGTTCTGAATTTATCAAGTTTAATGGTCTTAGATTTGGTGGTGGTGATGACCATGTTTAATGTTTTGGATTTGGCACTAAAGTAACTTGGTGGAGGTGGTGTATAAGTGACCATAAATTCATGCATTACATTTGAAGGATGAGTACTGATAAATGAGGATAATATTCCTTTAATTAGGTACAAGTTGGTGATTGGAGTGGTGTTGGCACCCCTCCAATGTGGGGGGAGAATGTCATAGAATGATGTTTAAATTCCTACTTATTTAGTATTAAGTTGAGCGAAGCGGGTTAATTGGTGCTGCCATCTTTTGTGCAATAAACATACGGACTGTCATGTGACTTATTTTAGCCAATGAAGTTTTAATGTGTAAGACTGTGGCGTGCTGCCACCTACAACTTTTTAATAAAGTGCTTTTGCCATATTGACGTCCGTGTGTGAAGTCGTTTCTTTGGTGCTCTCCCGTCCATGTCCCCGAATGTGGAGTTGAAGCCACATTTTTGGTGCCGAAACCCGGGAAGAATTGTGAGTAGTAACTAGACATTTAGTCTCTTGGTGCTTGGTGAACATTTTATATTTATTGGGGGCATG
>JAQIXJ010004206.1:0-11223 GCA_034700185.1 Phthiracarus laevigatus | reverse complement strand
TATTTGTCATTTGAGGATAAAATCAAATTTGAATGCGTTTCCAAACAATGGAAACGGTGTATATATTCTAAACAATACGTTTTAGAGTTTTGTAAGCATAACAGCGATAACACTGTAAATGGATTGGCGGTCAAGGGTTTATTGTCTATCTATAAGTTTGACAGATATGATGACATAACTGATTCATGGAAAGACATTACAGTTATTGAATGCATTCTGAAAAAGTGTCCACAAATTAATGACATAAGAATTTGTTCGTCAATCGATTTTCGCGATTTGGTTGACAAGAGTACTGAGTTATTGGAAATAATAGCTAATAATTGTATTGATTTAGAATCAATTTCTAATATCGATCGATTAATGGCAGCAACTCGTTATAATTGGTTGTGGTATTCAAACAGTGATATACCATATCCGGTCAAATATTTCTTCGAAAAGTGCGGTAAAACTTTGAAAAAAATTCGAACCGATTACCAGTATTTTAATTACGGACCATTATTGGAATATTGTCCAAATTTATTATCAATTAATTGGTTACGTTTAGATTACTTAATCGATGTTAAACATAAAGATAAGATATTAATGCCTAAAATGCGCGAAATTTCTGGTTTAACTGTCGAACGAAGACCTGAATTAATGGATATTTTTGTTAATAGATATGCGAATACATTGAAAGTATTCGAAGCTATGTTTTACGCAAATGATTGCGAATCAAATATCTTCGCACAAATAACTAAATTAGTTAATCTGGAAACACTTAAGCTTTGGCTGGCATTAAGTAACGCACCAATTGATGCCAAACATTTAACGGAAAAAATCTCTAAAGTTGGCACGAATTGCGTCCGTATTAAACATTTGTCAATCAGAGTAAACGGAAACTATCAAAATTATTTGTTTGATTTATTCTTAACCGCTATTAATTCATTCTCTAGTATTAATTATTTGTATTTAAATTTCATAAATATTGGTATATCTGAAAAATTTGGTCAACAAAATCGAACCATAAATTTGATAAGAAATTGTAAGCAATTAAAGCGTATTACTATAAATGGTTTAATCGACAACCATTTTTTCACTGATATCGATATATATTTGCCTCATTTACAAGTTATTCAAGTTATAACTGATGATTGCATTACTGACGAAGTTATCTATAATTATGCAAAATTAGAAAATCTATGCGCACTTAATATCACCAGTAAGAGTAATGCTGAGATAACAGACATTAGTATTTGCAATCTAATTGATAACTGCCAACAATTTCGTTCGTTCACATTCAATCCGTTTCCGCGTATTACTGAGCAAACATTGAATAAATTCAATGAAATCGCAACGAAAAGACCGAAAATTAATTTCATCCATATTTTTAAACACGATGGCGTAAAAGATATCGAAATAGTTAAATCTATAGAAGATATGATTAATAAAAGTAGATATACCACACAAAATTTAATCCTAAAGTTTTTCGAGTTACCATTGCCTAGAGTTAAGAATTATTCAATGACTTATTGTAACCCTCATTCAATAATCTTTAAACGAACAAATGCTTGGTTCCCTTAATGCTTAAGAGTGCCATTGGTATTGCTGTTACTGTATGATAAACACTTAATCCCACTTACGTTAAATGAGCGTAAAAATACTTTGATAGTATAAATTAATTACCCTAATTTAGCGACAATAGTCCGCGGACAATATATTAAAAAAACTTAAATTTTTCAAAAATTAGATTGTGAGGACTATACAAGAAGTGCGGGTTATACATAAGAATTTTTTTCTAATTTTTTCTATTTTTATTTAGATCAATTTTAAAAACAAAAATTTATATTTTATTGAGATCCATCAAACAAATTCTTCATCGTATAATGTTAATTGTTTCGATAATATTCCTATAATTTTTCATCTAACTCTTCGCCTGTGCTTTCCGAATCGCGGGTATTGCTGGCAGTTTGGATGTCATTTTAAAAAATTTTCATACTTTATGTATAAGGGGTATACATGAGGTGCGGGCTATACAAGAAGTAAAATTACTTTTGATCTTACTTGTTGGGTGTGGGCTATACATGAGTGCGGGCTATTGTCGCTAAATTAGGTTATATCGAAAAAAGTGTAAGTACAGCTTAATGATCAAACTTATGAATGTTCCCTTATTTTAGTATTATTTTTCTCATTAATTAATTTAGTTTGCTATAAACGCAAACAAAATAATTTGAATATAGTTATAGTAATTGATTTGATAGTAGTTAAAAATATAACTTTTAGAGTTTAATCTCTTGTGTTTAACACTTTTTGAATAAAAGTGTTTACCGTTTTATCGTCAATTATTTATTTCAAATATAAAGTGTAATCTGGTTCGTAAATATTACTTATCTAATCATTTTCTAGAAATCCGTATTAGATTTCATTTGAAATATTTCTAATCCAAATGTTACCACTTATTATTAATACTATGGATATTCTTAAGAGTTAAATTTTTTTAGTAATATTAAATATTCTAAAATATTGATATTTTAATAATTTTATTCAACAATAATTGTCAATGAGTGACGGGACCGATGATAAAGTTAACCTTATTAATCGTAATGATTGCGATCAACAAATTATTACATCCGCATTCAATAACGACGGGACTACTATTATTGAGGAAATGAAAAATTTTCGACATTATAAACATCCGAAATTCGATTTAATTGAACTTATTTATAATGAATCAAACGAGAAATTAGCGCATCAAACAGATTTAACGAGTAATCGCAGGAAATCTGTAGAAAATGAATATTTCCGTCTATTAATCAGAAATGCTTTTGAAAGATTACGTCACATTTTCTATTGTTTATTTATATGTTGGGTAGAAAATTGATTAACTAATGTCTAATATCTGTATAATAGCGTTTATATTATAATTATCTTTAAATTTTACTTTATTCTCATTTCTTATGTATCAATAATAACGTTAGAAAGAATAATAAAAATTATATTTGCACAAAACAATATTATTCATTGCAAAATTAAGATACAAAATATCAGTAGTATCTGTAATTGTAATCTCGAAATCAAATAAACTTTTAAAAGGTTAAAATTTTAAATTGCGCTGAAAATAATAGACATAAAGTTCAAACTTAAATTATTAAAAGCGAATACAAAATATTTTCTCAAATATAAACATCACATTGAATAGTTTAGTAATTTCTTTCATAAGTATTTAGAATAATTATGGAAATAAATCACTATTTAGAAATTTCAACTTTAACAATATATTACTCTTTTTATTCTGGTTTAACTTACGATAATATTTAAAAATCCCAAATTCAATAATTAAAACATTAAAACAAATTTAAATTCTAGTATACCGTATTATCTTACAAGTAACGCCATGTCGCTATATTGTTAGAGGACCACATTTTTAAAAAATATAAAAAATTTTTCTCGAAATGTCTCTATAAAACTCGAAGTATTAATTACATGTCGCAAATACAAAAAACTATACATCTTAAGTTTAGATTATAATACTGTTTATGTAAATAAAAAGTAAAGGATTTTTATTACAAAAAAAACTTTTATCAGTAATTTATAAAATGTTTTAATAAATTTTAGTGTAAATTACTTATTGACTGTTAAATTTTTGTATGTAAAATGGAAAAACAAAGAATCCATTCATAGGATTTTTAAAAAATGTTACATTATAGCGATATGTAGTCTATCGACAGATACGGTCTGTCACACTATAGTGGCATGTGGTTACTTATTAGATTAGTACGGTATATGTTAACAAAATTATGCATCTAAGCCTAGGTGTTCTAGAAGATGATCGATAAGAGCCAACTTATCATTCACTTCAGACATGGCAGAAAATGCTTGTACATTAGATGTAATGTGATATCGAATGTCATCAATAATTGTAATTGTGTCCGTTTCTTGTCTACCTTTTACCTCCTAACATACCGTATTAAATTAGTTTATAGCGAAATTTTATATCTATAAAAGTATTTACCTTTGCGTCTTCAATAATAAGGTTAAGAAAATCTTCTTTTGATATAATCTGTGAGACATTAAATAATAACTAAAGTCCTTAGTTTGCCAATATATGTTAAGAGAGTAAAAATTAATTAAGTCATAAAATAATTGCTATTTGTTAATAGTTCAATGTTAGCATTAACATCACTTCAAGTCCAAATTAACTCTTAATTTTCAATTCAACCGGATATCAATTTTTAACTTAAATCTTGCCTTTAACTTAATTAATTTAGTTAAATCGATCAAATTAAACTCTCTCTCTCTCTCTCTCTTCCTCTTAAAAAAATCAAAGTTGCTTTCTAGACAAAAACCTAAATATTTCATAATTAAACTGTAGAAAATGACTGAAATTACGTGTTCAAGGTTTTTTGCCATAAATTCCGTGCACATGAGCTCAAGTCTTGGCAATTGCATCAAACGAGTCATATAAAGTATAGAAATCACATTATCGGTGTGAAGTCTATGGCCAATATAATTAGCACACAACTTCTTTAGTCCCGGCAACAAATACAGGTCAGAGGAGTATATTAATTCGTAAACGTTTTTCGGAGTAAACTAAAGAAATTCAATTAAAAATGAAAACATAATAATGTTTAAAATAAAATTTATAAGATTACCTCGACTTGATTTTGATAAATAAACGATACGAGACCAATAAACGCATCTAAACTGATGTCTTTCATTTCAAACACCTGCAATCCTTCCAATTGTTCCTCAGCTTCTAAAAAGTGATCATTGAGAAGAGCTTTGAAGTAATCACTGCGCCCACAAAAAAATAACTAAATTTACATTAAAACCTATTACTTAATAGTTTTATGAAATCATAAAAATTGGCAAAGAATTAAAATTAAAATCAAGGATCGAATTTCTTAAAAAACTTTGCACATCGTTGACGTTTATAATTTATTGATATATTGAATCATAAATGCTATATTAATATAAGCACAATGAAGTGCTAACATATTATGAAAATAAAAGATCTGTCTTTAAAGGAAGTTGGGTTTCATTCTCACCTAAAGATTTTGGCAAAGTTAAACTCAGCAATAAAAGTTAATTAAAACAAGAATGAACATTAGTAATGCGCTCACTTTGTTAACTTATATATAGTTAAGTTCGTAATTATAATAAACTTTTCAGATATTATATGCATCATCAAAGATTTAAAAGGAGGTACGATTTTTAATTAGATTTTGTAAAACTTTTCAACACCGAACACACATAACCACTTTACAACATATATAAAACTCAGACATGGACAGGATATGCACGACCACTAATTTTGTCACTAAAAAATTTCCTTAATGTGGATTTTCGTTATATTTTCCACACGCGCACACACAATAACAGATAGTGACAGTCAGCGATGGATAGTAACAGATAGGTATATATTACGACATATAGAGACAGATAACAATAAATAAAAACAGATAAAGACATACAAGGACAGATAGAAAAATTTTTTAAAAAATCAAAAAAGTCTACACAGAGACAGACACACAGACGGACAGACAGACACAGACGGACAGACAGACACAGACGGACAGACAGACACAGACGGACAGACAGACACAGACGGACAGACAGACAGACACAGACGGACAGACAGACACAGACGGACAGACAGACAGACACAGACGGACAGACAGACAGACACAGACGGACGGATGGACATGTCAAATCCAATAGCTCGACTTTTACAAAGTGAGCTAAAAATCTAATTAAAAAATTGTAGTTCATATAAAATGAGTTTTAAATAACAGCAAATATTAGCTTAGCTAAAAAATTGTCTCGCAAATTCAATGAGTTTGATGGATACACGGTTTTCAGACTAAACTGATTAAAGTATTCGAAAAATTCCGATCTCTGATAATAATTTATCATAAAAAGTAAATGTTTACTCACTTTATGACATCGGAAATAGTAGCCTTCTATTTTGAACATAATATCATAGAAATAATTATCACTAAAATTAGGCAAAAATGGCAATTCTTCTCCAGATATCCAATCATGCAAAACACGTGGAATTGCCTGTTGAACCAGAATATTGAAATCATTGCCATAAGAATCCGTCTCGACTAGAATTGTTGTGACATTAGTTCCAGGTTTAGTGCATTCTGTAAAACAATATGCATTTAAGTTTAAACAAATATTCCGCGATTACGGCTATCCCTAAGAGGAGGTTAAGGGTGCAGAATAAATAAAAGATAAAAATTATCGAATAAAACACAAAATAAAGAGTCGACTCTTCTGCCAGTTTTAGAAAAATTTCAATTTTATAATAAATTATATTTTCTAAAATTGCGAAATTCTAATTCCTCTACAAGACAGGAACATTCGGATCAGTTCACAATTTAGTGGTTAATTAAACTGCAAACATTAATAATGCCCCATAAACTAGAATATACTGGTTTAAATAAATTTTAAGATTCATAAATTGTAGACATTATCTGATAAATTCTTGATTAAATTCACAGCAGATTTAATTACCAAAAGATTTGATTTTCTTGACGGCGTCATCAATTTGTTCCAATAGTTGTTTCATTCGACATTGTCTTACAAGCAATATGACGTCATCGATCAAATCAAGTTGGGTTTCAAGGCGTCCCGTATAAATATAATTGAGAAGTTTTCGAAATGCTAAAGGGTTTACCTTTAAAGTGATTAAATTAATGCATAATAATAATAGAGAACCAAACAATTCGTATGAATAAAATTAAATTTTGATTAATTACTCGATAATTATTTAAGTAAATAATTTTGCGATTTCGCCACTTATTGGTAAACATGTCCTTAAAATAATCACATCTGGCAGACAACACACATCGGTGTGCCTTAAATATTTGCTTATGAACGGAGAATATAATATCAAAATAATCGCCAATCTCTACACTCCTATCATAACAATATGAAATATTAAATTTAAAACCATATGTTAATAAATACGATTATATGATATACTTTCTGAGGAACTCGTCATAATCGTTACGTCTAATAATCTTAGAGGTGATAACTTTATTCTTTCGCAAAATATCGCGAATTTGTATGGTTAGAGCGCCATAAACACATCTCTCGCCATCAAACGTATTGACTTCACAGCGAGCGCCTATCAATATAACTATGATTAACCATACATACGAACATATCCACAATTATACCATATTTGAGCAGATAATGGACAAGTTTAATGTGACCGCAAAGGCACGCGTAATATAATGGGGTTGAATCCCATTTGTCTCTAACGTTAATCTCAACTTCTTGCTCAAACACCAAATATCTTTAGAACAAATATGAATAGCAAAAATAATAATAAATGGGTGATACTTAACTCGGTTTAAGTCCCCTTTACGACAACATTGAAACAATTCATTAGTGAGTGATGTGGACATCGCGATACACACGAGTAATAACGCATTGAATTTAAAAATAAATTGCACGAGTATTGCGTCACACGTAAACATTCATGTGATTTAACCATCAAAAACGTTTTTATTTATTAAATTAATACCGGTATACATGTTATTTGTTTAATAAAATAAGTTAGCAAAGAGTAACTATTTTTTTAACGGCTAACGAAAGTGAACGAATTATATCCGACTGCACCACAATCGTGATCATTTTGCACGATTCACAAACGTTTTGGGACCCGATTGGCCCGACAAAAGTAAAATTTATGCAAACTTGATATGACATCACATACCGTATACAGTCATTAGTAATTACTCATTTCATAATCATTATGGTTGAATTTACCATATTTGTTGTAATATTTATTATAAGCTTATATATGTGTTTCTAATACTTTAAATAACTAATAATTTCCAATATACATTATAAACATATTTTAACATTTCGTTAGGTTAATGAAAAATGAATAACAGGAAAACAAGTCGAAAGTCTTATGAAAATAAATTAAACAGTAATCGTAACAGTTTTGATCGCTTTTGCGATGATTTATGTGAACTAATACTTAAATATTTGTCGTTTGAGGACAAAATCAAATTTGAATGCGTTTCCAAACAATGGAAACGATTAATCTATTGTCAACAACATGTTTTAGACATATGTGATAAAAATAAAACTGTTAATGGATTACCAGTAGACATATGTTATAAAAATAAAACTGTTAATGGATTACCAGTTAAGAAATTATTGTCATATTATGGCAAAAATATTATTGCATTAAAAAACGTTATGGTTATTGAACGCGTTTTGAATAAATGCAAACAAATTAATTCAATTATTATTGATTGGTATGGCTATGAACACACCAGTAATGCATTCGACCAATTAATCACTATTATTGCTTATAATTGTATTCATTTAACGTCTATTGAGATCAACGATTTCAAACCAAATTCAAACCAACATCCGATTAGCGATAAGACGATAAAACATTTTGGCCAAAAATGTGGTCAAACATTAGAAGCGCTTAAAATTGGTTCGAATCATGTAATTCCTAATTACTGGTTATTATTGAAATATTGTCCAAATTTGTTAATTATTAAATCGTTAAGTTTAGATAAGTTTATTGATAGCAAACATAAAGATAAGATATTATTACCTAAACTGAGAAAAGTTATTGATTTAACTGTTGAAAGAACTGATTTAATGGAGATTTTTGTTAATAGATATGCGAATACGTTGAAAGTATTAGACATTAAGTGTGTTGGTATGGATTGTAACGCAATTATCGCACAAATATCTAATTTAACACATCTCGAAACACTTAAATTAAATTTAATTAATGTTGATATCAATAATATCCTAATTAATGAAAGTATCGTTAAAATTGGTACGAATTGTGTTCGGATTAAGCGTTTATCAATTGTAGCCCAATATTATCATCATATTTTATTTAATGATTTGTTAACTGCCTTTAATTCTTTCACTAAAATCGTAGATTTATTACTACTATTTAATATATGGGTTACAGATTTCAATGAAGTACCAAATACTTCGATAAATATCATTAGAAATTGTTCGCAATTAAAGCGTATAACTATTGCTCATAATTTAACGTACGATAAATTTTTTACTCATGTGGACATGTATTTTCCTCAATTAGAAGTGATTGAAATCAGTACACATAAATGCATTTCTGACGAAATGATCAATAATTTGGCAAAACTTGAAAAATTAGTCGCAATTAATATCAATAGTAACGATAATGCTAAGATTACAGAAACAAGCATTTGTAATCTTTTAGATAATTGTCAACAATTTCGTTCGTTGATAGTCAATCCGTGTCCAAATATAAATACGAAAACAGTGAATAAATTTATTAAAATTGCAACGAATAGACCGAAAACTAATTTCACTTATAAATTCGGATACAGTTGGCATAATTATTACAAAAATTTTAAATCTATAGTCGTTAAAAGAAGCAAATATTTTCCTCAAAATTTAAACATTTCTGTCTAAGCAAAGATAAATTAAATCTCAAATTGATTATGATATTCTGTTCAATTTATGTTCTTTAAGGCATATTTATATATAAATTAAAGCTAATACTTAGCATTAAAATGTCTAAAACTTAATAATGGATTTTTTGCTATCAGCGAATACATTAAATAATTTCATTGAAATCTCGACGATTAAACCAAAAATTACTTTCACTTTAATTTCTATTATAATGATATCTATTGAAGATATAGAAGCAGTTAATCCTGTAATTAATAAAACCGCAAAATTTAAAGATTCTTTGATATACCGAAAGCAAAGAAAGATATATTATACGGAATTAGCATTGATTGGCATAAAGAAAAAAGAATATGCTTATCTTTTGTTGGCCTTAATTTAATATTAGAATTAAATCAAACATGTATATAAATATCCCATATATGCATATTTATGTTAATATGCATATAACGCTTCGATTTGATATTAAAATATTTTTTAAAAAACAATTATCGTGTTTATATAATCAATTTTTTCTAATATTATCTAAAATACGTTTTATTTTTTAAAACTGTTTAACGTTATAGAGAGTTTGAAAACTCGTAAAAATTTTAAAATATCTAAAATAGTATTTAACATGGACAAATTTGTATTAAAATTTAAATATATTCAATCACTAATACACAGGGTGTCCCAGAGGGGGGCTAGAGGGGGTTATCCCCCAAGAATTCTCAAAAAGTTGATCCTCTACCTAAAAAATGGAAAATTACATCTCTATGGGAGAAATTTTTTTAAAATGTTTATTTGGCCGATGGCAGAAAAATTGTCACTTAAATCCGAGTAGTTTGACTCCCACCCCCTAAAATTTTGAAAAGTCTGAAAGTAACCCCAGACCGACACACCCTGAGACACCCTGATAATGCATACATATCTAATTCGTAACAACACTTTGCAACAAAATAAAAAAGATGGCGGTTTTATATTTGCCAAAGAAATAACACGTGTGTTTTGTTTATACATGTGTATAATATACATGTATATATGTTAGACTATTAAATACAATACGTTAATAAAAATTTGAAAATTGTTTCAGTTTTTAAGAGTTTAATTAAGAGTAAAATGAATAAAAATAAAAAATTATATAATCCAAGAAGTTATGCAAATAAATTAAACTCTAATTTAAACAGTTTTGATCGTTTTGGCGATGATTTGTGTGAAGAAATACTTAAATATTTGTCGTTTGAAGACAAAATCAGATTTCAATGTGTTTCCAAACAATGGAAAGCATATATCGCTTGCCAACAATACGTTTTAGATATGTATTATAATAAAAGAGATAACATTGTGAATGGATTACCGATTCACAAATTATTATCATATGACGAAAATGTTAATGAATTAAAAGACATTCCAGTTATTGAAAGAGTTTTGTATAAATACAAACGAATTAATGACATTAGAATTAAATGGTATATCTATTGGTCGAAGAGCTGTGTTAATAATTTATTCAATATTATTGCTGATAATTGTAATAATTTATCATCGATTTCTATTTGGGACTTTACGCCATTAACGCGCGAGTGTCGCATAAATGATGATACGTTAAAATATTTTGGACAAAAATGTGGCCAATCATTGAAAACTATTAGAACTTATACTAATCACTCCAATTTTAATTACGTTCCATTATTGGAATTTTGTCCAAATTTATTATCAATTAAAATATTAGGATTAGATAATATAATTGATGTCAAACATAAAGATATGATATTAATACCAAAACTGCGAGAAATTACTGGTTTAATTGTTGACGAA
>JAQIXJ010004205.1:0-11223 GCA_034700185.1 Phthiracarus laevigatus | reverse complement strand
TACAGTATAATAATGCTATGATAGTGAAGGTCATCAATATATATGGGTTAGTGCTTACGGTATAACAGTAATGTGTTATCTGTAATGCGTGATCACATTCAGGCATTTTTATGTGAACACGCGTTATATTATATTATCATACAAAATGTTTTGCTAGTGTTTTATATTATGGGTGTGTATTATTATTATTATTAACACTTAATAATTATTACCTAAAGATTGGGTGAATGACTGACACTTTACGGTAGTTTGTGGTGCGCTAAACAATTTGATTTGTGGTCAACAATTGTTGCTTCGTTTACTGAAGCAACCATTTGGTCGAATCGACATCTTTATTCGTCGGTTTTGGGACACATTTCGGTGCGATTTCGCACGATTTTGTCGATCCAGACTTGATTTTGTGAGCGTTTTCGAGATATAAGCCAATTCTGCGCTTTGCATCGACGATATTAGCTTGAAATCAGTCAAAAAAGCTGATAAACGAAAATTAGTAAGCGTTTGATTTTTTTAATTGTTTATTTGTTTGTATGATTAAAAGGATTACCAGTTGTTGATGTGATGCTAACATTACTTTGATTGATATTGTTTCTCAACTGTTGCTGTTGTTGATATCGTTGTTGTCGTGTTTGTCGTATCTGTTGAAGAGCATCGTTTGCGCGTATGGATAGTGAACTGGAAGACTCGCTGTCGTCAATGGGCGACGACAGCGTTGAAGACGACGACGAACTCGACGACTCCAGCGGTAGTAATACGCGATTTATGGCATTAGCGTGGAATTGGAACTGGAGTTGAGGTCCAAACACACTCATACTCGGATGTTCAATGAGCAGGTTCTCGAACGGATTTGTTTCCACAATCACTGGATTCGCCAATTGACTATTAAAACATGGCGGCGGTGTCACTAACCAACTGTCTTCCATAGCCATTGCGTTGATCGCAACGTTACCATCATTGCCGTGCGATTGGGTTGGGTTGTCATCGTCTTCGATGGCGTCGTGCAATGAAAAACGTGATAATTGTGCGTTTTTGGCAGTGTTAGGCACTGTATATGTCGTTGTTTTGTCATTTTGAGCGAGTATTTGATTTTGCATCGCATTATTATTTTCTTTGGCCTCATTTCCGTGATTACCGTAACCATTGTCGATATCAATTAGTATCCAATCGTCGTCGACGTTAGTCTGCGTCACATCATTAACGTTCAGTTGATTGGCATTGTTATCGACATTTTCCAAACCAAATACATAGTTTGCAAAGCGGAACATGACTTTGATATCGTATATTATTTTTAATGAATTCGTTGTAATAACCAATATTATATAATTGAAACGATCGTTCGTTACGCAATTAATTATAAAATCACTTTCCTTTTATATGAGTGGAGTTGAGATGATATTAATGCGTTGGCGTTACGTTCTAACGTGATGTTAACGTTGTTCAACCCTATTATCTTCCAATTCAATCTACAATTTACATAATATGTTGCGTTTAAATACTTCCAATTTTATTATATACAGTATTATAGTGTTTATAAATATTGCGTTTAATTTTAATATCATTAAACTAGAAAAATAGATGACAAAGAGGAATGAGGGTATAAGTAGTGGTTGTTGTTGTCAGTACTCTGCAATAATTATTAACATTGCAAAAATCGTATTCAATAGAATAGGTACTAAAATTGTTGACCTTCGCAATCAGCTGGCAATTAAATGTCAAACTGGTTGTGGCAGTTATGGCACAAATAGCATCTACGCTTCCCTTAGAAACAGCTGTACACTTTCTCTCTCTCGCGAACGCTCGCTCATTCTCTCCCTATCTCTCTCTCTCTCTCCCTCTCTCTGTGTCCCTTTTTCCCAAACACACTCGTACTCACAATATTGTGTTTTTTCTCGAAAAAAAACAGAAGAGCCTGATAGTCTAACAGTCGTATTGTTGTTTACCATTTTGAATAACAATAATATAGTATTATTGTACATAATTATAGGGTGTAGATGTTTGGATAACTGTATTGATATTATTAATATATTTGCGATATCAATTAATTATATGAAATTGATGGAAACAATAATAGACTAACCTTTAAATGAGATGACGAGGCAGTTGATAGCTTTTCGTGTGTTTTCTGATGAATGATAGTTTTAACTTTTTAAAAAATCATATGATGTGCACTCACTCTGGTTCCGTAAAAATACGTTTTGCACACAGAGTGTGTCTTTGACGTACAGTTAGGAACGCAGTGTTAGTGGGAAAAGCTTTCGTCAATTTAATATTTCGTTAAGTGTTATGTGGCGTTGTGTTCCTTATATAAGCGCGTACTATATATATATATACTGTATGTCTGTATGTTTTGGATGGATCTCTGGCTGTGTATGTGTGTGTCGCGTATTCTGATTCGCTTTTTATGTTTATTGTAAGCTCCGTTTCAAAGGCTTGTAACTTTTAATGATAGTTACATCACAGATATATATTTACACTTTGATAATCAATGTTAAGAGAGGAATGATAGCTATACATATATATACATAATTTTGTATGTATGCGATACAGTATCTTAAATTAAAAATAAATATTAGCTTCTAAAGCGAACGTCTATTGTTATTTCGAGTATAGATAGAGGTTAGAAAATGACGATCGATAACAATACAATTATGTCAGTTTTAAACGATATTATGGGCGACAGGCAAATACAGATCGCGGCCAAACAATCGTTTAAAGGTGCACTAATAACGGGTTGCACAACGTTTGTTGGCGGCCTATTAGCGGGTCCTATTGGGTTAGCGGTCGGCGGAGCGACTGGTGGTGCCATTGCAGCGTTTGCCACGAGTGGCACTTTTATATCTGTTCGACAAGCATTACTTCAGTTACCGGACGATAGGAAGTGTAATATTGCTCGTGATATACAGGCCGTTATAGACAAGCTCGAGATCACTGATTTAATCGAATTTAGTATTATGGCCACAACTATTACGCATTCGAATGCCGAAAATATGTTAATTCAAGCATTTATTAATGAAAGCATTGCCGTTATTCAACGCCAAATCATAGAATATAACAGTACTAATGTTAATGTTAATAATGCCCTTAATTAAACACTAGTGCCAAAACGATTTTCCATTTTATGAGTTATTTATATTTTATCATACGTTATACTGTACAGTATATCTTGTTCTTTGATATCAAATATATTTGAATTTTTATATATACTTATTATTAGCGTTTCTAAAACGTTATAAATACTCCATAAGAGTTTATGATAAACCAAAAATCTTATTGCTTAATAAAGATTATATTTATTTTTTACAAAGTTCGTAGTATTATGTACTTGAGTAATTAGTTCCGGATATTTTGTTAAATTAAATTCAAAACTTTTATGTTGCGATTTTGTTAGAAAAAATACATTTTATTAAGGAAACAAAATATATTTTATTTTTATAAAACATTAAAGAAAGTTATCCTTTAATAAAGTAATAAATTTTTTCATTATTATTTTGCTAAAACTTTTATATTACCATTTCAATCTCTATTTCAAACAATTTTCGATTTTAAATAATTTTCAATTTGTATTCGACCTGTTTTATTCTAAGTTCACTTGTTAAAATTAAGTTTTGTTTTTAAAATTGAATTTTTGTTGTTAACAAGAAAATATTGGATTTAAAATATCCGAAATCTATTATTTATTTTATTTGTATGCTTAATTTTGATGTTATAGCTTATTTTTATATTTAACTATAAATTAAGAATAGAATAATCAGAATTCAAAATAAATTTTTTCAAAACTTTTACAAATAATATAAATTTTTTATTTTGTAATTAATTGTCAAAATACAATTTAAAGTATAATTTATTTATCGTATCAGTGACACAGATTTGAAAACTTTTTATTTAAAACAATTTTTTTTGTTTTCGAAATATTTAGGGTTTTTTTAAATTTTACTTTTGGCTTTGCGTCAAAATCAGCATAAACTACTACCGGTTGTAATTTATAGCTGAAAATCTTTTTGATTGTTATGCAAAATTAGTGCATAAAATTCCATGGTTTATTGATTAATTTTTAACGATATTTCACTTTTACTTTGAAAACATATAGCGACTCAGTTATATACGTTATGTAAATCACAGTTATTTTTGTAAATTTTGTTTTTGCCAAGTGATTGATGTTGCGCTCACAGCACGCGCTCATTTGTGCGTAGTTTATATTTATTGAATATAATAGTGATGTAATTAAAATTTTCACTATTTTTTCAATAAATAGTTTTAAAAATGTACGAAATGATGTTAAGAGGATATTAGTTAAAAACAAATTGAAATAATTACTAGAAATTTTATTTAACTGTGTTATCATCATATTTTAAGTACTATAGCCCCCGGGCTATACCCCGAATTTTTTTTTGTAAACATTAAAACTTTAAATTCAAATTTTCTTGGTTCGAAAATTTCAATAAAAAATAATCGAAGTATTATTTTTAGTACAATAATGTCAATATATTTGAATATAAATATAAACTTTAATTTTATAATTTTGCGAGATTCTGTTGGGATAATAATTGTTTTACAAGATTAGTGGCGTATTGGGCAGTTCCCCACGAAAGCGAAACGCCATGTCCTCCGTGTCCGTAATTATGCACGACTTTAAGTTGAGATTGAGTGTGATTCACGTCAGATCCAATAATTTCCGACTCAACGCGTACGGGTTGGCGTTGCGGTCGAAGTCCAACCCATTCCGACACAATTTGAGCGTTATTAAGACTTGGCATTAATTCAGTGCATCGCTGCCAAATCGATTGCCTGTCGTAATCTTTTATATTTGTATTCCAATCGCCATACTCTTTGATTCCACCGCAAGTGACGTAATCCATTCCAGGGATAATATAAGCGTCATCGCCATAATAGAAGTGTTTAATCCACGGAGCTTTCACTTTAATTGTTTGCCCTCTAACTGCCGTTAGCTTCCAGTCATTGACGAGATACTTGGCGTTCAATCCGCTACAATTCACTATTACGTCATAATTATGCAATTCGTTTAGGGTTTCGATGTGTTTATGAATTATTGTGCCTCCATTATTGGTAAATTGTTTTGTAAGCCATGGCAAGTAGTATCGCGGATCCGTTATAATTGTGGTCCAATAGATTCCGTGTCGAAATTTGTTCGCAAACATTCTTTTCTCGCCGTCAGTTAAACGTCTTATGTTGTCAGGCATTAGTTTTTTTAAGATGTGATTTTCTAAACTTCGTTCGCTGTATGAACTTAGTTGATATCCAGATACCAATTGCATTCCAGATTCATTAGCGTCTGGAGATAACGCTAATTGCATGTAATGCGTGTAACTATTTCTAGACCATTCTTCTATGCTTTCCAATGACACACCGATATTAGCTTCTGGCCTGAAAATACCGCCGGCGCCATAGCTTAGTGTTTCTCCCAGAAACTTATCAGCAAATATTGTTACATCCACTGACTGTATTGTTTGCTGAACACAGTTTGCGGTCGATAGGCCCACAACTCCCGCACCTATTACTGCGATCTGAGGTTTTGCCGATTTTAGAGCCATATTAAACAAAATATGCTTATTTTTTATCTTTTAATCTTTTAAAAGTCACGATTTGAGATTAAGATTCTAAGAAGTTCTTAAAATTTTTGTAGTATTTGCTTTTAAGCATAAATCATGTCTTCTGCAACTCTATTTGCTTATCCTAGACGTGCATATCTAATACAACGCATTAGCGTCATAAAGTCCTCTATTATTTGAAACAATCATTGGACAAAGAAGATCTATAAGTCACGCTAACTCGTAAGGTATTGCATACGCAAATCGAGCCTTTGACAGATGATATTTGCTTTTAAGATTTACTGTGCCTGCAAATAAATTTAATCAATACATTTAATGTACACAATTCACACAATAGTATTTTGCTATTTTACGTTTTTTATCATTGAACAAATTTTTTACTAAAAATTCTTTTTTATCACTATAATTAGAATTACAGGTAGTATAATTTTTTAACTCACTTTTTTTAAAAAAACTGGCTAATGGATTTTACAATGTCCGCCAGTCTGTCTTTGACCAGTTTATTATTAATAAAGGCATTTCATTGATTTCTTATATTAACAAAGGGGATTTGAGATCATGCCATTATGTAATAAAATCTAATATATTTGTTATAAGTAAGCATTGACCCAGAGGTTCCCTAACTATGGGTCGCGACCCAAAACAGGGCTGTAGAACTAAAACATGGTTCGCAGCCTTTTTTGAAATTAGAATTAGTAATTGATAGCAACATAAAGTTGACAATTGAAAACAAACCTCTTATGACATCTCATGTACTCGCACTTATTTATAAACGAAATATAGACCAAAATAAATGTTGAAACTGATTTGGGATTATCGCTGTCGAATATTGTTCAAAATATTGATAAATTATGCGCTTTATACATAATTTATCATACACACCGCTTTACGCCAGATTTTTAATATTTATAGTAAATGAGAAAATATCTAATTAGTATGGGAAAAATGAAAATACGCATAATTATTTGTTGCGCAAATAGCGTTTCGTCTGATTGCTATCCACTATATGTTATTATGTTGCAGTTAAAAGCCTATGGTTTATGTAACTTTAATTTTTATTTTTAATTAATTTTGAAATGTTTAGCTCCAAAAACTCATGTTTGAGAATTATTGATTTTCACGAATGTTTTACTGCGATCGCCCAACAATCTAAATCAGCTGAAACGTAAACATTTACGTGTATTTTGATCAATGGTTGTTAGCATTAATTCAATACTATAGAGAAACTCATACATTAAATAAATATTAATATCGTATCGTATTTAATTGATGTGTATGTCTGTAATAAATGATTAGTAGGCGTGGCTTACGTTTAAAGTTAGCCTCAAAACAGTAAACAATAACATATGCTTTTTGCGCAGAAATGCACGAAAGTGTGCCAATTATGGCAGAAGAAGACAGAGAACTAAACTCAAATATCGATTTGGTGTCATTCGATAAGATTGCGTCGAAATTGATTAAAGAAGGATTCCTATTGACGGCACTAGAACTTCACGCCGAGTAAGTGTCAAGTAATCAAGTAATTAACATTTTAACCATACATTGACATTGTTTTATGTTAAGACTGATCGAAAATGGTCGCGAATTACCGCGACTCACCGATTTCTTCGCAAACCCAAGCAATTTTGAAAAACATTTGGACGTTGAAACGAATATGAGTGGCGGTGATATTCGCGATACTTTTAATTCGGTATTGCATCGAACGTCGTCCGAACAAACGTTTGATTCGCTTGATTTTGCGCGTAATTCGGATGATGGCGATCGACAAATCGACGAAAAGATAGCTGTTCTCGAGTTTGAACTGCGAAAAGCTAGAGAAACTATTAAATCATTGCGCGCGAGTCTAACTTTGTCAACGGCTGTAACGGAACATATGTCAGACATACCGCAGAATACGATGAATGCTGTGTTTGAACGCAACGCTGAGTTTGAATGTAACACCGATGACAATCTTATTACAAAACCATACGAGAAAAGGGCATTAAATTTTTTAGTGAACGAATATCTTCGAAAACATAACTACAAATTAACGTCAATCACATTTTGCGAGGAAAACGAAGACCAAGACTTTGAGAGTTGGGATGACGTCGGCCTTAATATACCAAAACCTCCGGATTTAGTTAAACTTTATCGGCGAAACTATTACAGGATTGGGTCTAATTTTTCGTCCGCAGAATTAATTAGTTCAGATGCACAAGAGATTGTTTAATTCAAAATACTAAATAATACCCGATTTTAGTCATATTTGATATTAATAATTATAAATTTAAACTTTTAACGTTAATATGATCTCATATTTGTGTAAATAATTGTTTGTTGCGTTCATGAATGAAACCAAACTAATAACTAGTGATTAAATTGTAAATTATAACTAATGTTTTGATTTGTTTAGAAATTTATTTTATTACAATTTTATTAATTACCGAAACTATCAAATAAATGTAATCATTTTAGAAAACACGAGATATATTTATTTTTATTTGATAAACATGTAATTAACTTTAGTTTTATATATGAATTAGTAATTAGAATAAGTAAAAATTTGTGTTTTACGGTATAACGAATATGGTCACTTTATTAATATAAAATTAATATTGTTTTCGTTAATTTATTCTATAATAATAATAGTGATAATAATACACTGTTAAAAATGATAGTAATTTAAAATACTTGATAAAAATAATTATAGATCGGAAAGTGAGGACATTGTCCCAATGCCCCTAAAAAGACAAAACTGTCCCCATGTGGGGACATGTCCCCAAAATTGAAAAAATGTAAAAATATCTCCATTATACTCTCTTTTAAAGTTTAACATGAATAACTCAAGTTTTAAATTAGGTTTGTTCCAATATAAGAACTAAAATTGCATATTTTTGTGATAATATTTAAAATATATTCTTTAAAACATATAAGAATTTTATAAGATATCGCATATCAATGCAACACTTAGAAGAATATTGTTCAGCAGTGCATTTTCAGTCTATAAACACTTATTGCCTTAAAGAAGATAACAACTAAGTCAAAAAAATTAATTTTTTTTCAGTTTAATTTATTTTTAAGTTGTAAATTAATATTCTTAAAGATTTTAGTGTCCCCATTTTTGTCCCCATAATCATATAAAATATGTCTCCATTTATGTCAGGGATGTTAGGCGCTGTGCCACTTTTGCCAGTCGACAGCAAATAACGGAGACAGAGCACTCTTTTATAGTTACAATATTAGTTACATAATCATTGTAACTATTTATTTTCAATAGACTATAATTATAGCAATTGCGCTTATTCCGTTGCTTGCTGTAGACAAGCAACAGTGGCACAGCGCCTAACATCCCTGACATAGTTCTTATAGAAACTAAGCTAAAATTTAATTTAAAATCTCAAAATTAAATACGTGCAAATTTCAGTAGTCGAGCTAGTGTGGACACACAGACGGAAGGACAGTGTCAAAATCATAAGCTCGTCTTTTTCAAAAAAGTGAGCTAATTTCATATAATAAACATAAATTATTTGAAACTATTTAGCGGACCACTATTACAGTATAAAAAAGGTTTACCATCGAAAATAAATACTTTAGTGTAAATCAATTACTAATTTTTGGGAAAAAAACAATTTTGTTCAAACGTTAAAGAATGGTGGCTTAAATCTGTGGAGTTTGCAATAATGAACTGACTTTCTTGAATATGGTCTGACTTTGGAGAAAATTAAAATATATTTTTAACAAATATTTATAACTAGAAATTAAGCTCGCCTTCGACGGGCGTCAACAGGTTGATATTCGCAAAGATAATTCTACTTGACCGAATTCAAAATATACCCAACTTTAACCTGACCTAACTGTAACCTGACGCAACTTTAACCAGAATTAAATTTAAGATGACCGAACTCATCCTACCCAACTAACCTGACCAATCATAAACCAAGCTAGAACTTATCCCAACTCGAACTTATCTCAAATCGCACACCAAACAACCCCCGACTGATCCCGAAACCCAACCTGACTCATGCAGAAACTCACCGATTGATCCCGAACCCAATCCTAATGATCCCGAACTCTGACAGACTGATTCCGAATCCCAAACGACTGATCCCAAAAATCACCCGATTGCTATCGAACACCACCCACTGCTACCGAGGCCCACACGACTGATTCTGAAATCCAAAAGACATCCAGAAAACCACCCGATTGATACAAAACCCCACCCGACTAATCCAGAACACCACCATACTAATCCCGAACACGAACCGACAGATTCCGAACCACGCCCTGTTATCCCAAACCACACCCGACTTCCCAACACCACCAGACTAACGCAAACCCAAACGTATTACAGTTAATAAGTACGAAAAAATTGTAACTATTTTAAATATGACTACAACCTACACAAATATAAGCATTATTTAAAAAAGACCCAAATCTTTGTTTAAAATATAATATAAACACTAAAAATCATAGTGTTTATCTTGCTATTTGGGTTTACCCTAGTTCTATAAATCACTATTCCTGAACATTCCAGACTATTCGAGAGCATAGACTAAAATCTATATTATAAGTGACAATTAGAAAAATAATTGCAACTTTAGCAAGTAAGCTTATCATGAAGAAAAGGCCAAAAATAATTATTTACTTTATTATTCAAAAAAAGATAACATGAATCATTTTTTTCTGGGTATTACCATGTTCATTGATTCATTATTTCTCAACATTCGAACCTGACCCACCTTAAACGCAACCAAAATCGAACTTGGCCTAACTCGAACTTGCCAAAACTCGAAATCGACTCAACTCGAACCCGACCCAACTCGAAATCGGGCAAAATACTAATACCGTACCCAAAAAGTCTGATTCCCAAACCCAACCCATTAATACCGAACTCCGCCAGACTAATGCTGAAACCCATCCGATTAATTCAAAACACTACACGACTGTTCCCTAACCTCACCAGACTGATCCTAAACCCCACCAGACTAACGCGAACCCAAACGGACTGATCCCAAACACAACCCGACAGGTCCCGAACTCCACCAGACTAATCCCCAATCCACCTGACTGATCCCTAACCCCACCAGACTGATCAAAAACCGTACCTAATTCATTGCATTTTGGTGGTGATTGGTGTAGGTTCAGGAATGGTGGGTATAATTCTCTTGAAACAGTTTTTCCACCCTAATTTTTGAAGCTTCCTCGAACCACCCTGATTTGTACTCCTCACTTTGAGCTGTATCCAATGATATATGAATCGAGGGGTGCGCCCACTAGGGGAGGCGATTATAAAGGGATAGACACAGACAGGCACCTTTGAAATATATTGTCACGCTTTTTAATTAAAAATTAGACAGACTTACGGCACAAAACATAAGCAACCTTTATTTAGAGAGTGACAGTATATATACTGTCGTAAAACTAACAAAATTACACAAAAATTTATGTTTTACATTTTATATTTGGATAATGAGATAAATCTGATCAATTTCTCATTATCGAAATATAATATGTAATATCGACAAGACAAGATTATAACTTCAGTGGCATCTGCCGCTAATGGAGCTGGTATATTATAGAATACGTAATATTGAAATGGTTAGCGAGCGAATGAAGCGCTTTTTTATATACTAACTAAAACTAACTTTGCAGTCAGATATTATGACCGTATCGATCTTGT
>JAQIXJ010004204.1:0-11225 GCA_034700185.1 Phthiracarus laevigatus | reverse complement strand
GCGAATCTTATACTATATTTTTCATTCTCAGTTACAAAAAAAATATAAACAAATATTAATAATGTAATTTAAATAATAACAAACAATACATGGAATTGCAAAATGGCATTAACAATCAAACGGCATATGGTTATCACGTGATCGACCATCGCGGTGTAACATCCAGGCGAAAATGAATGCCACTATAATAGCGATTGCTTGCGTGGTGCGCGTGTATAACCCCATATCGTAGATCGAAATCGCCGACAACGCTAATATTAATTCGGTGATGGCGTATACCAAAGTAGACATGAAGTGTTCTTTGTATGCGCCGTAAAATCCAAGCCACGACACTAACAGGCAAATGGCGCACCAGATAATCGTGCCGATTCTGTAGCCGTCGTAATGGTGGCCGCGATTATCGGATATGAAGTAAAATAAATTGATTACGATAGCGATCATCGCGATCAGTGTTAGAATAGCCAAAACTATTCGTAGCACTTGATAGAGAAAGTTTTCGTGTCTTGCCATCGATGTTAAACGCGTTTACTCGACAATAGAATACTTGTCGCAATTATTTTATTTTGTAACAAAATAAAATAAAATTTAGTCAATAGTTTTGTTTATTTAGTTTACCAAAAGCGAAAAACAATGAGTGATGCGCGCAAAAACAAGATTAAAGTTTATATTTATAGTTTATGTGGCGAAAAATTTTCCCATTGATGTCATCGATTTATGTTTACTAGTGGTTATCAGTGAAATTTTTCGATGAAAAACATTTGATGAGTAATAATTTACGAGATTAATATTTATAAAAATAAGGTTCGATAAATATTAATTGATGACAATTTTTGAAAGAAAAAACTTTAAACTTTTAGCTTCAAAAAAGAGTTTAACTCAAGAGTATTGACCAATAATAATAGTGAATAGGATGTCACATTTTATATTATATTTCAGATTCAAAATTACCGTATTTAAAGAGATTTGATGCTTTGCCAAATACTCTGATGAAATAATGAATCAAAAATGTTTTGATAAATATTTATCGCTTTAATTACATGTGTAAAACTAGTTATAATAAAGCCAGAAAAAACAAAAATACTACAAATAGGAATCAAAATTCTGCGCTATAATTCACCAAACTTTTCTATTTATAAAGATAATTTCGATTTCTTCTAAAAAATTTTTAAACCCCAATTGCTATATAATAAAAGTTTCGGGCAACTACTAACCATTTTTAGTATAATTTCAACTTAGGAATAATATGATAGTTTTTAACAGAACATAACATAAGAAAATATAATGGATTTTAATGTGAACGATTTTTATATAAATCAATAAAAATTAGTATCATTAGTAAAATTAGCAGAAATTAATTCAGTATTAAAAATGAAATGTCAAATTTACAAAACCTTTTTATTATGTAACTTGTATCTGTTTTACTAAGTTTTTATATCTTTTTTCATGTAAATGATTTTTAGCTCACTTTGACAAAGTCAGCTATTGGATTTGACATGTCTGTTTAACTGTTTATCTGTTGACTTTTTGAATTTTTTAAAATTTTACTAACTGTCGTTATCTGTTTTTATCTGTCCCTATCTTTGGTTATTTTTTATTATCTGTCGCTATCTGTTGTACTATGTACCTATCTTGTTATTATCCATCTCTGATGTCGTTATTTGTTGCTATCTATCGTTATCTGTCACTTTCTGTTACTGTGTCTGCGCTTTTTTTAAAATATAACGAAATTAAGGAATATTAAGGAAATTTTTTAGTGACCAAATTAGTGGTCATGCATATCCTTTCCATGTCTGATTTTTATATATGTTGTAAAGTTGATATGTGTGTTAGCGTGTTGGAAATTTTAAAATACAAAGTTGTAATTGGCAATAGTTTTATAAAATCTTAATTAAAATTCATACTTTCTTTTTTATCTATGATGATGCATATCTGAAAAGTTTTTATAATTACGAACAATAACTATATATTAGTTAATATTGGTAGCAAAGTGAGCGCATTAAATGTTCATTCTTGTTTTAATTCGTTTAGTTAAAATATTTGGAAGAACATCACAAGAAGTTCAGTCTAATTTAATCTAATCTTAAAGGAATAATTTAATCTTTAAATAAGTTTGAATTGAAAAAGCTTTTAGTTTGGCTTTCAATTTTCAATATTTGGTCGGAAATTTTTTTATTGCATTTCAATGTGATTTGGTTGATGTTACTGTAAAAATATTCATTGGAGTTCGGAGTTAGTTTAGATTTGGGAAATAAATCCCCAGGTGAAGTGGGAATAGATGTTGATAACCGTGTTTAATATGATTTTAAAGTAAAGGTAACATTCTAACAATCTAAACATTTATTTCCAAAAAAAACAACACTTAATCGGAGTGTTATTTGTTTGCGTAATGCATTTTAAGTACTAATTTTTTAGCAGTTATCAAATATAAGGCTTAACATAGCATTAGGTAATTGTGAAACACTTAAATTTATATAAATGAAATCATCAATCAAATTACTTGTTATAGGTTCAAAAGAATAAGATTACAATAAAAATATTTAAATTATTTATTAAACAAATGCTCAAATTGTTCATATTCGCATCTTATTATTTTTCGCATTTAATTGGGTTAATTAAAACTCAGATGTTTCCCGTCTTTTTGTTGATTCCGCACATGATTTTAGTGAAGTCTAATTTATTAATAGATAATTTTAGTAGAAATTTGATTTTAGTTTAATTACGATAATCGCAAAGCTACTAAAGTTACATTTATTCGCAAACTGACGCAAATTCCTAAAATAAATTCCTAAACAAATAAAATTAGAATTTCCGAAACGGCATTTAACTAATTTTAGAAATTCCCGTAAAATTATTTTAGTGTTTCAACTAATCAATGAAAAAACGCAACCCTCCGTTTATTAAAGAGGAACAACAGGCTAACACATACATGTTTTACAATAGGTCCTGTTGTCTAGAATAGGTTTTTTAGATTTCCTTTGTGGGAATATCAATAACCTTTTGTTAGGAATGGTTTAGCCACCTGTGATCCAAAGGTATGTTAGTTAACCAAATAGTTATACGAAATGATTATTTATCGCGTGATAATTACAGGGAGAGTTCAATTACTACGTAATACATAATTAAAGTATTTGAAAAGTTTTCCGTACGATTATTAACAGCTTTTTAAACTGTATAACTTAAATCTATGTATTAAATCCATAGATTATTACTACAAACTATAAAATAGCCGCAAATGCAATTTGTTGCGCAAATTAGGCAAGAATGCATTTGACACTATTACTATTCTTATATCGGAGAGAGAGAGAACGGTGTGTTTGTGTGCGTATTTTAGTAGTTGGTTTGGGCGCAACTGAGCGACAAGTCTGTTCAAGTGTGTTATTGTTGAGAAGCGCATCTCATTTGCCAGTGAGAGATACAGCGTATTCATCATCAAAACAGCTAACGAACAGTCAGTCGCATCATAGAGTTGAGAGACGCGAGAGTAAGTGCGAATGAGATAACAGTATCTCTTTTTTTTGCTTGTTGTGATCGCATCTTATTAATACGGGGAAAAAACACATAAAGATTAACCAAATAATTATAGTTTTAATCGAGTAAATTAATTATTTTTGGTATTTAATTGAAGTAGTTTTCATTTTTATACGAAATATAGTCTGTAATAAAAACATTATAAGCAAACGTTATAAACTAATTGATGAGTGGTAAACGGTTGAAAATAAGCTTAAGTGATTCAATATTCTGCCGAATAGTTAGCGCAAAAATTTTTGATTCGTTTTGAAAATTGTTAGTCAAGGGCAATATAACTTTGCCATCATTTTCATATATATATATATATGTGTATTATTTTGACTCTACCACAACCACACACGCACACAACAAACATACACACCATTTGGCTGACACCAAAACTTTTGCAGCCGTTTTTTGAAACTGACAACCGTTGGCTGTGTTCGCCGTTTTGGTAGCTGCGAGTCAAAAACTGAGAGATACGAGTATTATTCGCTGTTAACTCTCAAGGCGAATAAATAATAATCGACGCATCACTGCATTTAGTGCTTAAATTGTGTGCGAAAACTTCACTCAACTTTTTTTCGTGTGGACAAAGGAAAACTCAAATTATAACAACAGAGAGGAAGAAAGCGAATGTTAAAGTTTTCACTCTTTTTTCGAGCACAAAAATTATTATCTCATTGATCACGTGTGTATGTGTGTGTGTGGCTTTACCGGCACATTCATTCTCAACAACAAAATTTTCTCTCATAATCTCAAAAAAAGTTCGTGAAAAGTTTTCTTAATAATTCAGACGTCGCTTTTTTCATCGTCCAAATTATTTTTTGTTAAAAATGAATTGCTATGAATATGTGTGCAAACTTACGCTAAATTTACTGCTGTTAAGCGCGATCACTGCGTTCGCAAGCTCTCCTAATGTCACCGTTCTTCGTGGTGTAACTATAATGGTAAGCATTTTCATAGACAATGATATTCTAAATTAAAAAAATTACGAAAAATAGCTATTGTTTTATTTGAAACATTGAAGAAATATTGAATTCCCTAACACCTATTATTCCCTAATTTTAAAAAAACTATTATACGCATTACATATACGTTACTACTAGAGATACGACTGTAAAAGTAACTAATACGCGTAAAAAATGGAATTAGCAAACCATTCCATATATGTGTGCATTGCGAATGTAGGAGTTGTTGCCCTTTTTTATTATTGTTTTATGAGTCGAAAGTTTTTTGAATAATAATAGATTATATTACGCGCATTTAGTTTAAAATATGTTCCCCCATTTGACAATTTGAGAGCATTGTAGCGCAAAAATTGAATATAACAAAATAAAACTACAAAACAAACATATGCAAAGAATTTGGGTAAAAATATTTTTCTATTAGATATTTATTCCGCTCGTTCTAATGCGATGTTTATTTACGAGATAATGATGATTGCTTTGAAAACCTCTTTTGACGGGTTTAAAAATAGATTTCTAGACATGTGCAAAACTTTCAAAATACATAATGACTCGAATTAATCGGTTATTGAGTAGTACTTAAATTGGTGTAATTAAAATACTAGCGCCACTATTTTTAGACTATATTTTTTTGTTAGGTTTAATTTTTAGACATTAAAAAATACTCATATTAGATGATGAATTTTTATTTTCAGTAATAATATTAAAAGTAAAAGTTTTATTATCCATTAAAAGTTTTTTAATGACATTTTATAAAAAATAACTGAATGTACTTTTAAACATAAAAAATTTGGTCCATAAACGCGTATTATTCTGTATTTACAGAGAAATTGAATTTTTATTATTAATGCTGCTTTTATGTATGCATTTTGAATTTATAATCGATTAATTAGAATTTTATTCAGGTTAACTCATAAACAAGTTTCGCTAGAGACTGGTTTTTTATTCGGATGAAGATGCATTGAATATTTTGTTACACAAATAAAAAATAATTTATGAGTACAACCATAAGTGGATTTTCTATTCCACAAACTATAAAGAATATTTTTTTTGCGTTGAATAATAAAAATATTCAAATGTTTGATATCATTGAATTAAAAAAGTTTTTATTTTAATAATTTTTCAATATAAGCGTAGGTAATAAAATAAGTTCATTTTTGTGCCGATTTATACATATAATTTAGTGGTATAATAATATAATTTTAACAACATTAAAAATTTACAATAAATTTCAAAAAAAAGTCATCGGAATAGTATATATACATAAAATATAAGCAAACACAGTAAAACACAATTAAATTTATTGCAAACGTGAATTGATTTCGATTTTCTGAGTTTGCAATAAATTTAATTGTGTTTTACTGTGTTTGCATATATTTTATGTATATATACTATTCCGATGATTTTTTTCTGGAAGATCGAAATCAATTCACAATAGATATAATTTAACCGTAAAAGTAATTTTGTCTCTAAGTAAACACATATTTTTTATCCAAAACCATAACAAGATTGTGGCAAAAAAAGTGCGGAAACTTCTAAATTTTCTTTTGCTTATAAATTACTAAAACATTATTATTTTCTCATAAAACAGTATAAATTAAATGTTCTTAGAATGAGCCTTATGTGATGAAAATCGAGAACGCAAGCTATTACGAAGGATATTGTATTGATGTAATCGCAGAGATCTCACAAATTGCTGGATTTGATTATTATTTGTACGAATCACCGGACGGTACTTACGGACGAAATACCACCGGACTTGTGGGCGAAGTTTGGAGCAATGTATGGGCATTTTAATTAATTTGAATAAGCATAGAAAATGTTTTTCTTATCACTGAGGATAGGGATTTCCTGGTAAATCTCGGTTTTTTTCTTTGATCACATGACCGGGAGATTAACATATTAACAATTATTAAATATAACCATTTAATAAAAAAAGGTTTTATTTTCCCGGTTTTGGAAAAAAAATCCCGGATTTGTATATTATTTCAGAAAAGTACCCGTTTTGCTATATTTAACAAGAAATTTCTAAATGTAAAACAAAAAAAATTCTTTAAATATCATTATAAGGATCTAAAGTAGAAAAATTTAGAGCTTTATTTGTTAAAATTCTGAAAAAATATTTTCAATAGTATCATATTTCGAAATATTAAACGCTTACTTCAAAAACTTCTTTAAGAAAAATAGACAGCGTTTTTAGAAAGAAAAAACTTTTTTTTTGTAAATTATTGTTTTTTAATCGCAATAAAAATAAATTTTCGTTCCCTATCCCTACTTATCACTTTAAATACGAGATATATTCTTTTGTTGCATTAACTTATTGTAGAAATATATAATTTTACAAGTTTACTTGAGGTTAACTTAAACTATAAAACACATTTCTTTCTATTAACGTTTACGTAAACAAATATTAGTGATATATTCGATCACTACTTTAGATAAACTAAAATATAATATCATTATATTAAAAATATAGTTTAGACGTTAAGGTCTATTAATATTCAGACAAAAACTAAACTTTCAGACAAAATCTTTTTTTCGATTTTCTTAAAACAAAACTTCTCAAAACATTTCCGATAATTTTACACTCAAATTTTTAAAAGATCTGCTCGAAGATAACTGTATAGTTTAAGCGAAAAAAAGAATTCCATTCCCTCATCTAAAAACAGTGCATACTTAAAACATTTAACAGAAACTACACAAATAAAAACTAAAAACATAGCACCAGTCAATCAACGAAAATCTTGTAACTAAATATAGAATAACCTCATAAAAACCTTTTTCTTTTCTTTTATCTTTCGCTACTTTACGCAACACTTTTGGAACACCCAAAAAATTTAGAAAGCAGACTTCGCAATCGCTGATATCACAGTTACCGACTTTCGAAAGCGTTTCATTGCGTTCACCGAACCGATAATGAATTCCACATTAAGCGCTTTGGTGCGAAAATCGTACGTCGGAAATATGAAAACATTCGAGGATATCGCGGATCAGACAAAAATACAGTACGGAACGATGGCCGGTGGCGTAGCAATGTATTTGTTCAAAAAATCGGACGATATGGTGCTGCAGAGGATGGCGGCGCACATGTCACTAGTGAACACCACTCAGGAAGGCGTGGAACGTGTGATCGCTAGTAAATACATATATATTTTTAATTCGCTGTTCAACCAATATATCGTGGATAACGAGTGCGCTTTGACGCATATCGTCGACGAACGCGATTACTTTCGAAGCGAATACGCCATTGTTTTGCCGAGAGGTTCGCCATATTTGGCCATTTTTAATGCAGCCATTGCGCAGATGAGGGACAGCGGGAAATTAGCAGAACTGCGGGACAAGTATTTCAAGCAGAATTGTTTGGCAAAGAGTTTGTCGAATCGAAACGGAATGCGCGGCATCGGTCACGAGCTGTTACTATTCATTTTTACCATTTTATTTTTCAGTATATTTTTTTAATCGAAAAAAAGAGATTTACCAGTTGTTTTACTATCGCATCAAGAAAATGTATTTTGAGAGTAAGACTTTTTTCCGCACTGTCTGTCTCTCTCTCTTCTCTTTCTACCAGTGGTGTAAAGAGCATTAAGAGTACGAACTCATGCGATGAAATAAGATTACATGAGTTGTTATTTACTGTCATTTAAATTTTTTTATAATCACTTAAATAAGAATCAAAACAAAAAAAGAATTGCCTGATAAAACACAACACTACACAATTTTTTATGTGACTGTTGAGTGACTTAAATTTATGGCTAATTTTAAAAACTTTTAAATTTTTTGTTTGAAATGGTTTCTATTAATTTTCAAGGGAAAAATATATTATTATTATTCATCCATTTTTATTATTATTAATTAAGTTGAATATATTTGCTTAACTATTAAACTTCTAAGTCAGTTTCTTTGCGAATATTTTAGTCATGAACGAAAAACATATATTTTAAACTACTAAACGAATCATAAAATTGACTGATAGATTCCAATATCAAATTATAATTAATACAAAAAACTAGTACAGTAATTATTTATTAATCAAAATAAAGTTTTCTATTTGTTATATGTTTGTGTGGCTTTCATTTAATAACTTATTTAATAAAACTTTCAAACACGGTTTTAAACTATCGCGTAATTTCGTGGCTTCCAGTATACGATCAAACCCAAACAACAAGAGCGAACACCCATAGTGAGCTCGTATTAATTCTGGGATTAATTCAATACAAAAAATACGTAAGAAAGCAATGGGCATAAGGACGCAACGAAAACATTTCATAATAATTCGGAAACGTATGTGGACTTTTCTAACTGAGCTAAAAAACTTTGATTACGTTTTATTTCAAGGCGATTATCATTCGCCCACATCGTTGAAATTCAGGTTTACATCTCTCGAACAGCGAATAACACTATTACTCAACTGAATGGCCAAAATCTAATTTAATGTCATTTCAGTGATTTTTTGCGTTCAGTTTTTTCCACTGTGTTAGCCGACATGAAGACGAATAAATTCCGTGATTTTGTTTATTTGTATTTCAAAGCGTCACTTATATTGGCACACTTCAGTACTTCGCTAACCGAACCTTTGAGAGGAGTTACGATAATAGTAAGTCAGTTGTTGTTTTGTTTTCTACGCACATGTTCTTTTCAGTTTGCTTCTCTGTTTACTTTCTTTAAACTAGACCGCAACAAACTTACAATCAGCTTTTTAGTTCAAACTTTCTCTTTAATAAACTTTGCTTAGAAATTAATTTAATAAATATACTGTTAAAACTGAAATATCGTAGAATTTCAATTATTTTTGATTTAAATTATTTCAATCATTCCAGTATAAATGCTGTAGAATATGAGAAATACTGAATTCAAAAAATTGAGGTTTTGACTCGAATGGATTTTTCTTTTATAGTTACTATAATATATACCGGTATAAGTCCCTGACCCCTTAAATCTTAAACCATCACCAAACCATAACTGCGAATACAATTTTCAGTTTGAATTGACTTAAAACCCGTGTTTAGACTTAAAACAATATCCATGGTTGGGTGCGGATAAATATTTTTCAAAAAATTTAGAAATAATGAACAGGAAATTAGTTTTAATTAGCTATATTTTTAAAATTTTCCAGCCATATATTATATACTAGCAAAACCTTACAAATCTAAGCCGATCTTAAATACACAACACTTCTGTTTCTAAAAGCATAAAATTCTTCAAAAAAAACGTATTTCAAATTAACATTATCAATAATCAATAACAACGAAATGATTTGTAACGCAATAAACTTGAATTAAGTTTTATGGTTAATTATAAATGCACGTATTAACTAATCAATACAAAAATTTGTGACTGAATTTTGAAGGTTAATTTTTCCATGTTAATGTAAATAAATTCAGTCATAATAGAATCATGATGAATGCTGAAGATGTAAGAATTAAATCGCACCTTAAATAGATAATTTAAAAAAGGTATTATGATTTATTAGATTAGTTATGCCACAAGTGGGTGAAAAGCCTTGAATTGTGTTTTCCTTATTCATTTAAATTCGCTAATAATTATGTAACTTATTATCCTCTATTATAATAACGCAAACAATCAAAAATGGAATGTAGTAATTATAGCGTGAACGGTATTTTATTTATCGTTTAATTAAATGATTCGATAGAACCCAAAAAAACCCTGAACTTGAGTTAATCTAAACATTAATGGATATCACGCTGCATTAAGATTTAAGTAAAATATAATATTTTTAAATCTTTTTTATTATAAACCCTAAATATTCTTTCTCCGTGTACGAACTCTAATGTTAGTGAGGTTAGTTGAAACTTTCCTGTAAGCGATAAAAGTTTTATTTATTCATTTAAAAATTAATTGACTAAACTACGTATTTAACTAAACTTTTTTATAATGATCTAAACTTATAAACTTTACTCGTTATTCTTATCAAGGCTATTAATTTCAAACCAGTTTATGTGTTGAAAAAATTATTAAATTTGATAATTTACATAAAAAAATTAGTTTTAATCGCAATTATGAACAAAATAATAAGTTTAAATTAAACGGACAATATTTCGATTTAATGGCCAAAATTATCCTCGCAATTATTGTTGAACATAATAGTAAACTGTTCATACGTGAGACTTACTCGTTAGAAATACTGTTAAATTTTATTTAGACTATTTAGCGACAAATGGGACACTTGAATATAAAATGAGTCGCCAAATCGCAATATTTAAATTCAAAAAAATAAAGTGTGTGCGTGTGTGTGTGTGTGGCTCTTTATTGTTTTGTCTATAAAAGTAAACGGTTTAATTTTCTTTATTAGACATTAGATATTAAACATTGGGCGAAACTTCAAATCGAAACCTGAAAACGCCTGTCATAGTAACCTGATTTTCTTTTAATATTTTTACTTGTCTTTGTCTTTCTCTTTTCAAAAAAAAACTACGCATCTGTAAAAACAATTATACGCGTAAAATAATAAAACAATTGCGTTATAGAATTGGCCGTACGCTAACAAATTAGAAAATGGTCAGTTCGAAGGTTTCTGCGTTGACATTCTCAACGAAATAGCGAGAGTGGCCAGAATTACTTACACACTAGAACTGGCTGCGGATGGAAAATATGGCGGATGGCTTCAGAATGGCTCTGTCGATGGCATGATAGGCCAAGTATATAGAAATGTAAGTAAACTTTAAATATATATCTGGAAACCTGGCAATTGTATTACATCTATAGAGCGCTGTAAATGACTGTACTTTACCA
>JAQIXJ010004203.1:0-11225 GCA_034700185.1 Phthiracarus laevigatus | reverse complement strand
ATTATTCGCTATATTTTTCAGATTCAAATATTGGCTTAGAGAATAATCTGAATATGTTGTATGTTTTAATAACTGAAGTTAATATTAAAATTTTTTAACCTGTTTTTTCTAAAAAAAAACATAGAATCGCATCGTTGACTGAAAGCGGTATTTACGATCATTGGTTGAATTGTTTGAGTACTAATGAGCACAATTCTCAAAACAAATGGATGGAAAAATATTCGGCCATTATTTTGGGCATAAATCGTATGCAAGGGATATTTTATTTTTGGATAATTGGCCTGGTTTTATCAGTTTTATGTTTTATTTTCGAAAAATTATGAATACTAGGTTAATAGGGTGTCCCAGATGGGGGACAGATGGGCTGATCCATTAACTCCAAGAATTCTCAAAAAGTTCACTCCATACCTAAAAAATGAAAATGAATATTTCAATGTATTTTTAATGTTTTAATGGCAGAAAAATCGTAGACACACTCAGTTTATTTGGAAACAAATTGCATATTTATTGTAATTGTGAGCAGTTTAACAATCTTCTTATGATCCAATATTTAATGTCAAATTATCAAAAGACATTTTTCTTATAAATTTCAAGTTATTTTAAACAATATCACATGGCAATATGAGTCACGTAATTATATTTAAAAATCCAATTAAATATAATTAATACATTGGGATATTTTATTTTTAATTCTCTTTAAAAGCTCGCAATTATTTTAATATGTGTTTAACGGTAATTATATCCTTATGCTTATCCTTATTATAAATTAATCGCTTTTAATATGTGTTTAACGGTAAATATATACTTATCCTTATCCTTATCCTTATTATAAATTAATCGCTTCATCTCTTAATTCTTCCATCACTGTCTCCTACAATACTATAATTTACCAATTTTACGGACGTTGCCTAACAATTACTAAAATCTTTGACCCATTTAAGTATAATATTGAATTGAGCTACAAATAATAAGTGTTAAACGCAACAAAACACAATATATAACGAGAAAATTAACAAATTAAAATTTAAAACAATTTAATACGCTATACGGGCATAATAATGCTATTACCACGCGAAGCGGGTTTCAGCTATTTATATATTAAAAGAATGATATTTCTCTCTCTCTCTCTCTCTCTCTCTCCCTCCCCTCAATAATAATAGATATTGCTAATAAAATTTTTTTTAAAAAATATACTAATC
The DNA here is from genome assembly GCA_034700185.1 of Phthiracarus laevigatus. NCBI lineage: Eukaryota > Metazoa > Arthropoda > Arachnida > Sarcoptiformes > Phthiracaridae > Phthiracarus > Phthiracarus laevigatus. The sequence goes on along the minus strand of JAQIXJ010004203.1, from coordinate 10,026 downwards.
AATAATATACTAAAAAATTACATTATTAACATTATCTTTTTTTCTGTTTTCAATATTAACATTATTGAAAATAAAAAGAGTGAAAAAAATTCTTAAGACAAAGTAAATCAAATAAATTAATAGGATGAGTGATAAATTGGTGATTATGAATAGGCTGAGAATGTCACAAACGTTTGGGATTAAAGTAGGACCTGGTCTTGACATTTATCTTGGATATACGAGTGCATTGAGTGCAATACTTCAGGCATTATTCGCGTGCGAACAGTTTAGGGTAAATGCTATACTAATTGGACATCACTATCAACATATTGAGATATATATGCACTTTTGTCATATATTCAAACATATGATAATAGGAAAAGAAGCGTTTCTTATACCAATAGGAATAATAGAATTATTGAGCGAAAGATTTTCAGAAGGAATACCATTTGATCCGATATTGGTATTAAAATGTTTAATGCAATCACTTTATGATAGCTATCAACCAATTCAACGCATATATCCATGCGCTGCTCAAGTATTTTTGGGACGTTTTCGATACAAATGCGGTAATAAGAAATGTACGAAAAGCAATGTTATTAATACAGTCAATAGCAAAGTGGATGATACTATAGTCAACGATACAATATGGACCACAAAGCTATACGTTTCTAGTGAACAACCAGTGAATGTCCAGCAAGAGTTCAATAAATTTGGTGACAAATGTTATCTGATTTTGGATGAATGCTCTGAGTGTAGATCACGGATGAAGTATAAGTGGTTGAAACCAAATGCTTTAATACTAACACTTTCGCCACAACAAAATATTGTTAGCATTGAAAGTAAACTGATTGTAAAGAAACAAATCTATGTTTTATTTGCATGTATTTGTCATGAATCAGAGGAAAATATTTACACGTGTTACGCAAAACTAGACAGAATGTGGTGCTATTACAAGGGTAAAGTTGCACATGAAATGCCATCATTAACTCAATTGCATAATGTTTGGCTTCTGTTTTACAAAAGACACGCACAATCGGTGGAACACATAAGATGTGTGAGAGAAGTGGAATCATTAGGAATTATACCACCATTGGAATTGCCATTAGAAGTAGAAAATCTAATGCCATATGACATGCAAACAAATTTCAAATCAGTCAAATATACCAATAAAGACATGAGAGCGGACACCGAAGGTATCGCAGATAATCAGAGATTAGTGAATATCAGTGGCAGTTGTAATATGAACGCTACACTTCAGGCGTTATATCATTGCCGACTGTTTCGAAAATATATATTGGATTGTTATGAAAGTTTGGGTCAGTTTCACACAAACTTGAAAAATTTGTTCTATGGTATGAAAGAAAGAGATGGCGAATTAGTGTATGAATATCATATTGAGTTTCACAGTTGGTTTGGAAAGAATGATCAAATTATAAAATTGAATTATAAATTTTTATTTCAAGTTATTAATGAATTGCACGCAGAAATCGAATCATTTCGACACAGAAAGGGTATGTTATTGTATGACAATAGCGAACAATTCACTACAAATTCGGATAATATTAATTATTCCAATGTATTGATTGGTAGAGAAGATATGTCATCCAGTGATGCGTGGATGCGGTTTATGATTGAAAAGAATAATACTTATATTTATAATTTGTTCACAATCCAAACAATGGTTTCGGAAAGATGTAGAATTGGGCATAAAAACTATTTATTTTTCAAACACTTTAATCGTGTTCTGATTCAAACCGATATATCGACCAATAGTTTTTACGACTCGCTTCAGAAACTAATCGATGTCTATAGCGGACCATTGGTTGAAAATGATAACGAATGCAATACATGTGCCGATGGTATGAATGACATGTATAATTACCACTCTTTAAGTATTAGTCGCTCTTCTGATATCTTAGTCTTTCATTTCGAGCCTTTTGGTGAAAAGACAGAAAGTGAAGCCAGCGATAAAAGTGATAATGAAGATGAAGACAGCATTGCAAGTAATGAAAGTGGACGCACACATCATTCCGATGAAAAGGGTAAGAATTGGATATTTATGAAGTTAAAAATGCACGTCAATGAGTGTTTAACTGTTTGTGGACAAACATATGAGTGCATGGCATTCAGCACTTTCATTGATAATTCAATGTTTAAAGAACATGATGGAAGTGTAATGGATGATCACTCGGTAACGTATGCCAGAACTGATGATAACAACTGGTGGTTATTTGATGATGAAAATGTTAGACTGGTTGGCAAAGATATGCCACAATCCAAACATCTCTTACCGTTTGAAACATTTCGTTATGTTTTTTACGAGAAAAAAGTAAATTACGATGAAATACGTATGAAAACTAGACAACCATACGATTGGAGATTACATACTGTTCCACAGATAACATTAGCGGATATTCATATTAATGAAATGCAATTACAAACGTCGTCTCAATCACCAATTAAACAGTTATCATTACAGGCATCAAATGTGGGAATAATGAACACAAATTATCAAAGAAGTTTTGGGGTTAGTGTTCTTCAATGCCTGTATCACTGTTTAGAGTTCAGAAAATATATTATTTATAATCAACAAAATAATAGCAATCAAAAATCAATTCATTTTCAATTGAAATTATTATTTGTAAACCTTTCAGTCACTAATCTCGATACCATTGTTCCAATTTCTTTCTGGATAACATTTATGGAAAAGCATAGAAAGTTTGCATTTATTCGTGGAGAATATGATCCTAAAATCTTTTTATTAGTTATTATTAAAGACCTGATGGACGAAAGTAATGAACCATTTGGTGAAAATGGTAATTTGGAAATCGAGGCATTATTAGAATATGCGTGGAATAAAGGAATCCGTACGCCAATTGGTTGGAATGCATTCAGTAATAATGAAAACTTACATATCGTTAATATGTTTGGTATAATATATCAACAAAATATGTATTGCAAAAATGGTTTACATAAAAGAATGAATTATAAACCACAATATATAATAGAACTCGGATTTACTACTGATTCATATATGGATCAAACTGTTCAATCGCTTATTAATGCTTATCTCATGGATTTACGGTACAAAACATTGAAATGCAATCAGTGTGACAGTGAAGCAGTAAACTTCATATCTATAATACGTTTACCAAACATATTGGTTATACAATTAAAAATCATGGTTCGTGACAGACGTCTTGGAATATTTATTAAATCAGAGGAGCATATAATTATTGATGAATACCTCGTTATAAACGGCGAACAGTTTTCATTTCGAGCCTGTATTTGTTGCAACGAAACCGATCACCAATCATACCATTATTTCTGTTTTATCAAATGCGATACTGGTTTGTATCGTTTTGATGATACAGACATTACTCTCAGTGATTTGGATGAAACAAATGCTTATTTGCTTTTTTATGAAAAGTTATAGCGGATTTAGATGATTATTACATTCTTGTTTGTAGTGAAATAAACGAATAAAATTTTAAATAACTAATTAGGCATATTATAATATTGTATTTTAATTTTTATATAGAAATTATTAAAGTTAATCCATAAACAAATATTCTAATTGTAATTACAAAATAGTGTTAATTAAAAATATTTCAACGTTACTTTATAGTAAAGTATGAACAAAGGTAATTAACTTTAAAATTATATTATTAATACGAGTGTGACGAACCCGCTTCGCGGGAATTAAAACATTTTCATTTCTTTAAATCGCTTACAATAATATGAAATAATAAGTTTAACGCTTTAATAGCATGAAAAACAATATATTGTTGAATCTTATATCGTTTTTTGTTTTATTGTTAAATTTTATCTCATACGTTTAAAATTTATTTGCTATTGTTGAGTGATTTCAGTGAAAATAGTTTAAATTTGTATTGTAGGAGACAGTGACAGAGGGAGAGAGAGAGAGAGAGAGAGAGAGAGAGAGAGAGAGAGAGAGAGAGAACTTCATTTAAATTATATATTATATGATTGCTGATTATGTTTACGTAACAGTGTTTAGCTCAAAAATTAAGTGGATTTCATTTGAAGTATTATGGATATTCGCGAGGAATTTATTCACTTCTTTCGTTTCGATATTATTCACATTTCCCATCTATAGAACAGATCAAGTCACTACAGTGAATACTTAAACGGTTAAATGATTTCCAATAAATCCTTTTCATTGTAATTACAGATTTATAGACCTTTTTTCTTGTATTAACTAATAACGGTTATTTTATAATATAAATTTTGTAATTTTTAATACTTATATGTTTCAGTAATAAATGTTTATTCTTTGTTGTTTCAAAAAACAAAGTATGTATATATTACAAATCATCATTGATTCAACCATTATAATTAACTCATTTATTATTCATTATGTTTTCTTTAATCTAATTATAAAGTTATTAAATATTCATTATACCTAATCAAAAGTTTTAAAATTTTTATAAATGTTTAACCTGTTTATTTATGTTTGCAATAAAATGATAATTTTACTTGTATTAACGTTATTTTGATGTAAATCACAATAAGGGTTATATAATTTTTTCTCGCTTACAAATTAAATTTTGTTCATAATTAATTACTACATTTAATCTATTGATCTGTCTTCAACGCAATTTCTAAACATTTGTATATATACTAGATGGTAGAGGTTTTGCAAAAATTATATCATTGTTAGTTCTGTTGAAGAGTTGTTTAGTTTCCTAACCAGCCCTCTATTATTTACACTAGTTTAACGATAAATTACGATATAATAATCTAATGCAATTGTATTAATCCGTACAATGTAATGCATTATATGTTTAAGTAACAGTTATAATTTTGTTTTTGTATTATATTTATTAACAAACTAAATATTTATTTAAAAAATACAAAGTTAAATATATTAGTTTCGTGGCTTTAATTAGACACAATAGAAGGTGGTAATCATTGTGAATAAAGAAGTAACAAAAACCTATTTTGCCTCTTCACTAAAGGAAACTCCACTTTCTGCAAATTTCCCTCAAGAATTCAGTGCGAATTGTTATTTTAATTTTTTTCTAGTTACCAAAATACATATATAGCTGATACAAATAAAATTTTAATTTTAGTTAATGGTTGCTGTTATTAATCAAGGAAATTATTTAAGTCGATTGTCTAAAGTATTTTTTGTTTGATTAACCAAACATTTTGCTTTAAACAAATAACTCAATATTTTGTTCATTTCTTCTTTTGATTTAATAAATTTATTTTTAAAACATTAAATTTTTAAAACAGTCTCATTCTGTTATAAATTATTATTTTTTACTATATATTACTCTAAGCACTGACATTTAAGTTCAATATAAAAATAAAGATATTTGTATTAAGATATTATTTTTAATCTAATATCATACTTTATCATAAGTTTATATAAAAAATTGCATAGTTATTATTATTATTGATTTAATTTTCAATATTGTAATGATGTTAACTAACTTTGTATATTACATAATTATAATGATTGTTATAATTACCTTTTAAGTACTTAGTTTTACATTTAATAAAGAATTCTACACTATTTCATCAAAAACCTATGTCTGATTGAACCATATCAACAATTTTGCCAATTAAAAATAGTTATCACCTAATTTTCTATCTCCAATAATTAATCAAAGCATCATTCTAAGCAGATAATGCTTCATGATATCTATTAGATTTGAGATATTATCATACTTCATACTATAATATTATTACAGCAAGATTTCTATGTCAACCTCGGTATCATAACAACCACTTAAGCTTTAAATTCAATATCGTTGTGTAACCATTTAGAGTATGTCCACATAAGTGCATATAAAAATTTAAAAACGCTTAAATGCTGATTCTATGATTATAACAATAATGTAAATTCACAAAAAAACACTACAGACTTGTCCCTAGAAACACAACATCTCGAAAAAATGAATTATATACGCATACCAACACAAATATAGCTCATGAATTTTACGCATACAAACTCAAAATCATTCATTATTTATAACTTTATGTTTTAAATACAATTCTTTAAATACTTTAAAAGTCCATAAAAAATTTATTGTTTTATTCCAAAGATATTAATATATTTTTAAATTTCAACATAACTTATGGCAATGATTTGAGTTTTAGAGAAACCATTATTTTATTAATTCAGATTTAATTTAAAATAAGCATATAGATTTGGTTATAAACAAATAAAAAATTAAAAATCCAATGGTTAATAAAAGTTTTCGAAACGAAACAATCAAGTTAATTAAACTTATTTTATCGTTGGTCAGATTTCTGTGATTTTTGGAGCGATTTATATATTGGCAAATGGTACCCATATGTATAGACTAGACTGTTTAAACGATGGAAATTTCAGGCCAGAGCCCGACAATGGCCCTATGGATTGAGGCCCGGCCTGAGCCCGACAATTCTGAAAAAATTAAAGCCCGACCCGGCCAGTCCAGACAAAACATAGGCCCGACTTGGCCCGGCTCGAATAGGCACGATAAACAAAACATGTTTTGTTTTAAGTTATGGCTTAATCACATGATAAAAACTTTGCTTTTTATTGTATATTATGATTTTATTTAGTACTTTTAATATCATTATTGAATAGATTAACAAACTTCGTTTACGCAATCAATTTATTAAATAAAATTTTTCTTCCTATTTGACTCAAAGGCCCGATTCAGCCCGATGTTTTTTCTCTAAGGCCCGACACAGCCCGATAGTTTTACTTTTAGGCCCGAACCCGGCCCGAGGAAAATGTCAGGGCCCGACAAATCGGGGGCCCGTTTACTAGTCTAGTATAGACAAACGTTCGAAAGTAATGACGACAAACTTTTATTATTTCAAATGTTATAGCAGTTAAATAAATTATTTTCTTTAATTAATATAAGGAATTGTTGCTATTATTTACATAATCATCGGTCTACTAGAATTTAATGTGACGATTGGTATTGGATTATTTGGTTCTATTCGAGAGAATTCTGAATACACTAAATATTTTGCCATAATAATCAGCTTCTTTTCAGTGTTATCAGTTTACGATTTTTACAATATTGTATCGGCTTACAAGAATACTAATATGAAAACGATTGTTCGTTTGGTTTTTTAATATGTTTACGAGATATAAATATTGGAGTGGCTATAATGGCGTTTGTGTTCACTCACTATATTAACAATAAATTGTTAATAAACATTAACTAAATCATTTTAATATTTTCGGTCAGTTTAATCATTTTGTTTATTTGTTTCCTTCTTTGCGTTTAATGCCAATTATGCTAATATTATATCGTTTTTGTGCGAATTCTATTATAATAATATTTTTGTTATAACTCTTTGTATTTTCAATTATAAATGGATGTTTTCTATCAAATCTCATAACTAGTTTAATATTAGAAATTTTTTAAATGATAATACAATATTCTTTTTGCAATTGTAATGTCTTAAAATATCAAATACCTTAAAAACTCATACAAAAACTCTTATAAAAATATGTTTATTTAGGAATTAGAAACTATTTATTTAAAATAAAACTAACTCTTAAATGAGTTTTCATAAAATCAGCATTAAATTAATTAAAATTCTAATTTAACGTCATTATAATTGCTAAATAAGTAATTAATTTTTCGTATATGTATTTAACTATAATTATATTTAAAAATAAAGGAATTTAAATAATTTGGAAAAGGATAGAATAGGAATAAAAATTTACATTAAGAACAAAATAGGAATGATTATAATTGAAAAACTATGGATCAGATTTTTGGAACAAAAAATGGAAATATTAGAAGAATAATTTTTTAGGTTGTATTAAAGTTATATCTTTAACATATTTTAAAATAATAAAATCGCAAATAACTCGAATTGTGAATAATTTATTTATTAAGTGTAACATTCTTTGCCATTGAGTACACAAAGAATAAGTTACAGTAAAATGCAAAAGTTGCAAAGCATAAAATCTTCTTTTATGTAAAAATTTAGATAAAGCTCTTGTTTTATACAACATAACAGACGTGGTCAGATTTTTGCGATAATTTGAACGATTTTTATGATTGCAAATGCCTTTTATATATCTATGCAATCAATGGAAAGTAATGGCAACAAACGCTTATTTAATTCAATTATTATAGTAGTTGAATAAATTATTCTCATTAATTAATGTTAGGACTGGTCGCTGTTATTTACATAGTTATTGGTATACTAGAATTCTATGTTGTGATTGGTATTTATTCCTTTTGAACATATTCCTGACCATGCGTTTAGTTTTCGAAATAAAAGTAATAAATCACTATCAATATTTCTTCGTTGAATGAAATATATCAATAGTTAAAGGTAATATATTACGGTTTAAGTAATTACGATAAAATCATTTTCATTTAGTTTATTTAATTTAATTCCGTATTTGTATGCAGTTTTTTTCCATTATCATGCAATAATATTAACCGTCCTTCTGTTCTAATGCTTGGTCTTAATTATGATCTGAAATACATGGATGAATCTGTGTTCGCGTGTTATCTTATGATTGGTAGGAAATAAGATAGATTTGGTGTGTGACTGCAACATGAATTGTAAAGATCTGTACGAAATTTAACCGATGCTAACTGTTCGGATGGGAATTATCAGTTTAATAATAGAGTTTTTTGCGCTGTAAAACTATTGGTTGAACTATATTAAATAAAATTGTTTTCAATACAAAATAACAATAGAATAAATTTAGATAATAGAATGAGTTTTAATTTTTCAAAATGTATAAATTGTTGCATTTCTATAGTTATATTAGTTATTTTTTATTCATTGTTTGGATATAAAATTATTAAATTCTTTGGGATTTCTTCCCTAACAAATATTTTAAGTTTTTCAGTTCACTTTCTTGAAAAGAGAGCGAGCTTATGGAGTTAACAATATCTGTCCGTCCCGGTGTCCGCACTAGCTCGACCATCGGTATCACGTATTTTATATTCGTTAATTTTGACATTTTACATTACTTCAGATTAAATATTAATGTATTTCTTAAATAACTTATTAGCATAGATAAAACTATAAAAAATGATCTCTCTATGAATGTGCCGTTCTTGTTTTATTATTATAACCATAAATAAGTTCCTATAAAAATCTTGTAATATGGATCTTTTGATATAGTTTGATAATTTATCAAAGTTAAACGTAATCTTTTATCTATTCTTATATTAAAAAGATAGAAAATAAGTTAAAAGATAATTATCGCGAATAATTTCGTTAAGATCATTATCCGAGTCATATCATATCATCAGTTACTTAACATTTGCCATTCAGTTAAGATAAGAAATTTACTTGACAATAGCGATTCATTCAGTATTCGCCAAATATAAAATAATCCATTTCAACTTTTTTCGCTCAAAATGAATACAAAAAGTCGGGTTTAAGGATTTAACAATGTCTGTCTGTTTTTCCATCTACAAGTCCTTCCGTCCGTCCGTAAGTTTGTCCATCTGTCTGTCTGTCCAGGTGTTTTCAATCTTATATTAATGACAACATGTCTTATATTACTTTAAATATCAGTATAAGTATTAAAAAATCTCAAACTTTTTATTATGCTAATCTTATACTCAAAATGTAACAATTATATAAGTTATATTTTATAAGCTATATTATAGCTCATAAAATATTTGAAGTAATATGTAATTATATTTCATTATAATTTAGAATTTTTCTATCGATTGACAAAACTAAAATTAAGGTTTATGAGATAATTTAGGTTTGGATTATCAAAAATAATTATATTCGAGAGAATACGCCATTTTTTAGCAAATAATTACCAAATATATTAATTAATATACTGTATTCAAGTTTTTTAGAGTAATAAATAAATAAACCAAATAATAACAGAAAAAATAAATAATTTAAAATTCGAAAGAACAATTTTGGCTAATTTCAGATTACTTCAAGGAATTAGAAGGTCTTTGATTTTTAATCAAATGACAGCTATAGTTGGCTTCATAAGTATTGTAGTAGGCAGGCAGGTAGGTAGGCAGGCAGGCAGGCAGGCAGGCAGGCAGGCAGGCAGGCAGG